>CM061141.1:248178072-248203072 GCA_030789695.1 Scilla litardierei
TGGGTGAATGGTATGTGGGCATTGACTGAGTTAGCTTCAGGGTTGTTTCGTGGGCTCTGTGGGCCTTAATCACTCGCCAAACGAGCCTCCTCGAGTGCCGGCCCGATGACTGAACAATGGCCCCCGTCGCTCAACCTCAGACAGTTTGCCTATTGGGGACAAACGACGTTACATCGCATTAATGGGGCATGCCAGTCGAGGAATTAACACTCGAGTTTTATGCACCGAAGCGCCCGCTTTGCTGATTTAGATGATTCGTCGGTTCGAAATCCAAGAAGCTAAGAGGCTCGGGTGTTTGACACGTGTCTCAAATACAGTGTGGTCATTTTATCGATATATGATGGTGTAAGGACCCTGGTTATGGGGAAAACACTAGAAGGGGGTTGAATAGTGTTTAAGCAATTTAAAAAGATAGTTACACCAAATTAAATTCCTAACCAACAATTAAGGCGGAATAAAAGAGAACCCCAAAAATAAACAATGCAAACACAAGGATGTTTCAAGGGTTTGGATTACCCAAGTCACTTCCCGACTTGTTCCCGGTTATCCTACGTCCCTTCCACCCGGTAACCACCGGATACTCAAGTTAGAACCCTAACTTGAGGTTTCCTTAAAACCCCACTTGTAGCAACCCAACAAATGAAATCGAAATACACTCGATGTCCTTGACTCCCACAACTTGGGAGCAAGCAAACCACTCTCACAACCCGAGAGTAAATCAAATAACAAAAGTTATTAAATCTGAAATTAAACAACACTTACAATCACATATGCCTTGAAGTAGAACTTGAAAAAAAAGTGTGTTGTGTGTTAAATATCTCTCTTGGAAGAGAGGAAAAGCACTTTCTCTTGACTGCACCAAATGCCTAGAAGATTTATCTTTGGTTCTAGGTTGGAGAGCAAGAGATTGAAGATTAGAATTCTAGGGCTTTAAGATTTGAGAGCTTTGATCTTGAGAGAAAAGAAAGCTTGAATGTTTGAGCAAATGAACCTTGAATTAATCTTAAAAGTCTAACCTCTCAATGGAACAGTAGATGCTTCTTTTATAGGTTTCTCAAACCCTTCAAACTGAATTCCCAAAAAACCCTTTGAAATCCATGAAGAAAAACTCAACAGATATAATCTGCGCCCGCGACAGTCGACTGTTGAACAACACACAGTCGACTGTTGCACAATGACAGATGGTAGGTGAGAATTCATAATGGTAACTTACAACGTGGACAGTCGACTGGTAAGGAGTAGACAGTCGACTGTAAAACCAACAGGCGACTGTAAATCCTTAAACAGGCGACTGGCCGAAATAGGGGTAAGTCAAGCAAGTCATAGAAAAGTCTGGGGGTACAGGACCGGCGACTGATGAAGAGAAGACAGTCGACTGTAAACTCAATAGGCGACTATAATTCCTTCTACAGACGACTGTCAAAAACCCTGACATTTTTCAGAGAGTTGAGTCTTCAGAGAGTCTTAAAGACAGACGACTGCTGAAGTATTGAAAGTCGACTGTCCCTTTGGACAGTCGAATGAAAATACAACAATAGTCAACTGGCCAGATCAAAACTGAGAAATAGATTTGGTCTGAGGATAGACAGGCGACTGATTAACAAAACACAGTCGACTGTCACTTGGACAGGCGCATGTGATATGTACACCAATCGTCTGAATGAGTTAAATCTAAGAAGCCCAAAACTAGACTAATAAAGTTTGTGTATAACAGGCGACTGTAGAACAAAATACAGTCGACTGTAGAACAAAATACAGTCGACTGTTTTGAGACAGGCGACTGTAAATCGTTCAACTGTCGACTGTTGAAATCATGACATGCACAATCTAGATAGAAATGAAGTGGAGTCTAAGGAAAGTTGATCTAATGATTTCCTAAGACTGAAATGAAGAGATGTGTGTGCTCCAACAAAGCTCTACTTCTAAGCTACATTCTAGAAGAGAAACAAGAAAATTATATTTGAAGAACTCTCTCTTCTTTCCAACGCATGAGTTTGAAGTCTTCTAGGAGCTTCAATCACCATCTATGATCGTCCAATCCACTTCCTTTGCTTTCAATGATCTTTGAGTGTCATCCATTGATAATTGATCTTCATGATATGCTTAGGCAATGGATTAACTGCAAATAGGGGATTAGTCACAAGTATTTATGGTTGCTCATCATTAACACCAAGTAGGGAGAAGTCCAATACTCAACATTCTCCCCCTTTTTGGTGATGGCAAGCAAACATAAACAAAAAGATAAATAATTGTGCTTAAGGAAAACTTACTCCCCCTACATAGATGCCAATCAAGTTAGTCAATAAATATTAGGGCATCTATAGATCAAATGAAGCAAATGAGTAAGCTATGCATGAATGAAATGAATCCATGAAATCTAGGATTTTATAATCCATATTCACTATATCTTACTGCCCCTGAATCTAAGGCAACTTAAATCTTAGATTCAAGTATAATTAGTATTTACTTAGTACATACATTATGAATCTGTTTATTTCTCTCCCCCTATGGCATTATCCAAACGGTGGGAGTAAAATAACAACAACAATAGTGCTAAATAAGAACTAACAACAATTACAAGAGTCTAAAGATATACAAATCAAAAACTAATAAACCACATTATAAACGCAGTTGAGTAGAGGAATGAAAGTCCAATATCAACATTGAGAAACACAAGGAAACGAAAAATTGTCTCAAATCACATCACATAGAGAATATAGCATACAAGGAGAAAATTTCACAAAATTCACACATATAAGATATATAATTATACAATGTGTGAAATAGAATGAAGAAACTGCATGTTCATACATAAAAATATGTGATTGATACAAAGACACAAAATACATCCACATCACCATGTACATCGCACAAAATGATCGATATACAACATGATCCATACACCATCAGTAGTCATAAAAACAAAATCCAGACAACATCATCCATACAAAATATTCAAACACTTAACCCTAACAAAATATTCAAATACTAAGTCTTAGGGTGAGTGTCACAAGGAGCAGCAACAGCAGCATCAGTCGATATGGATGACTGTGGGGTCAGAGGGGTGACCAGACGGACGGAACATCAATCTAGCAGAGCGACGAGTAGGATAAGCAGGAGCCTTCCTCTTGGATGACGATGCACCCGTAGCAGAAGACTCACCACGAATAGGTACACTGGGCTGGACAGCAGTAAACGGAGGCACGAAGCCTGGAGGAGGAGGGACAGCAGCAGACTTGGGAGACTCCTCAGGAGGTGGAAATAAGGCCTGAAGTTCAGCCGGAATGGGAATGCCGTGAAAAAGGAAAGACTTGAACTGAAGCTTAAGGAGAAGCGAGAGCTTATGATCCAAGTCGGATACACGCGTTTCGATTAAGGAAACACAGTCACACAGCCTACCGAGGAGGAAATCCTCGAGAGGAACAGACGGTGGACTAGAGGGTGGTTGGTAAACTGGGGGATAGGAGGGTTCAGCTACACTTGCTGAGGGAATATGGTCACCAACCGAGATATCCAGGAACACATCTGACGTTGGAGGACTGACAGGTTCCATGAGGTACAAAGGATAGAAGCTAGGGTAAGCAAGTGTTGGTAAAAGAAAGAGGATGATACCTGATCACTCCTTATTTTACACCTTTTTCCCGCATGTTTGCATGCCATTTAGATCGCCCAAATCATGCTTTTCACGATATATCGACGATATTGCGATGCTTTTCACGATTTGTTGTTTTTGTCGCATTTCAGGTGATTTGGAGCGATTCGGAGTTATCTCGAGATACGCCTACTCCAGGGTGTCACCGATGACCTCCCCGAGGGGTATTTTGCTGTTGGAGAGGAGCGGAAGAAGAAAGAACGTCGCAGGAGCGACGAGGAGGCCAAAACAAGCTGTTTGGGCATTTTTGGTGTCCCACTCGGCCGAGTGAAGGAGTCACTCGACCGACCAGCGAGACACCGCTCGTCCGACCAGATCGGATACGCACCATACGTGCACTCGGCCGAGCAGCGGAAGCCACATCGACCGAGTGACGAGATCCCGTCCGCCCGAGTGGCACCCAGATGACGCATGTCAAAAATCGCCAACTTACTGTTTTTCGTCTGCCTGAGCTTCAGAAGACCCACTCGGCCGAGTGGCAAATACCGACCGCCCGAGTACCAAGAAGCCAGCGGCCGAGTGACGACAACTCACTCGGCCGAGCGACTCCCGAAGTGAAGACCCCCGAAGACCCAGACTTACTGGAAATTTACAGGGTTTCTCACTCGGCCGAGCGACTTTTGTAACTCGGCCGAGTGCGACGCGCTGCCTGTAGCGAAAATTGCGGATTTCAGGCTGCGCAGGGGCATTTTGGTCACAGTTTTTGGACGTTTTTGGGGGGTATTTAACCCATGTTTTTACCCTAGTTTTAGAGAGCTTTTCCTTTAGATTTTTGCAGCTTTTTAGATTAACTTTTTAGCTTTATTCTTGTGATTGGAGAGCAGACAAAAGTTGGTTTTTGTTGAAATATTTGAAGAACTTCATTGGTTTGTGTCTCTCTTCTCTAAAAATTCTATTTTTATTGCATATCTCAATATTGTGATGAATTCTCTTATTAATTTCATTGATTATTTTTTTGTTTGTGCTATGAATTGTGAGTAGTGTCCACGTCTTGGGGCGTGGGGATGAACCCTACGATCCCAATTTCAGATTTGTGATGAATTGGTAGAAATTTTGCTAGAATTGCTATTAGGGATTAGAATGGGATCAATTTACTACGGATGGCTAGGTACTCATATCGATTGGGATTTGCAAGAGATTGGATCCCAATTCGATAGGAAACCCTAGAAATCCGAATTGTGTTGGAATCGAATTTCCGTAGTATCGATTTGCAAGAGATTGGATCGATACTAGGATTTCCGGTTGCAATCCCATGCCGATACCCGTTTGCAAGAGATTGGACGGGTAGGAACTATCCCAACCTAGGTCGTGGCCTGAGTTTGCACGAGAGTGGGCTCGGGGCACGATTGTACGATGATGTTGATCCTAATGCTAGCTTCCCTAGGCTAGGGTTTGCAAGAGATTGGACCCGAACCTAGGATAGCTATAGACCGGCAACAGTGCGAGAGCGTGAGCTAGGTATTACATTCAGTTGCAATTAGTTCATCCAAAATTTTATTCTAGAAATTTCGATACCAATGAACCACATTGACGGGATACGGTGAGTAGCGGGGATTCCCCATTCCCTAGACGTTCTTTGTTTGATTTGATATTTCCGTACTTTGTCTGACGATTGTGACAGGATCGCCAAAGGCAAATTTCTCTCTTCTTCATAGCAAGGTTGATTTGAACAAGCACGGTCATTCGTCCTCCCTGTGTTCGATAACCCGCTCGCCGATATACCGTGCGCTTGCGGTAAAACTACAACCGTTCTTTGGGTTACATTCCGGAGCGATCAAGTTTTTGGCGCCGTTGCCGGGGAGGCGATTGCGTTTGATCTTACCACCCTAGCTATTTTTTCTTTTTATTTTATTTCTTTATTTTTTTTACCTAACCCTTCCATTGTGTTAATCATTTCTTTGAAACTCTGTTTTCTCATTGCATGTACACGAGATCTACGGCGGACCCTGAAGCTATATTATTTGATCCCGAGATCGAACGTACCGCGCGGAGAATTAGAGCGGAGAGGAGACAAGATTGGGAAGGGAGGTTTATGACCAACCCAGAAACTGCGGACCAATTAGCGGCAAGAATGGCAAGGATAATTTCTATTCGCGATAGGCTCCGGCCTAAGACCTCTTCTACGACCTCATCCATTGCCATGCCGGAGTTGGCGGCTGACAAGAACTTTGAGCTGAAGACTGGAGTAGTGGTTCTGATGCAGCAGGATCCATTTCATGGGAATGCCCATGAAAATCCCCACTACCACATCCAATTATTCTTGTCGAAGTGCGCCACATTTCAGATACCGGGGGTCTCCATCGATGCCATCAGACTGCGTCTCTTCCCCTTCACACTAAAAGACAAGGCACTCTATTGGTTGAGGACGCAAGCTGATGGAGTCTTTACCACTTGGGACGAGTTGGCGAGTGCATTCATTGACAAGTTCTATCCGCCCTCCAAGACGGTGAAGATCCGGAGCGCTCTTATGTCCTTCAAGCAAGGACCCCAAGAGACGCTCTATGAGGCTTGGGAGCGTTTTAAAGATCTGCAGCATCAATGCCCGCACCATAGCATTGAAGATTGGGAGCTAGTTCATAGCTTCTACAATGGTCTCCAACCGGGGACCAAACAAATTATTGATGTCGCGGCAAATGGTGCTATCTTATCAAAGACTCCCGAAGAAGCTACGGCCCTAATTGAGGAGATGGCCTCAAACAATCAACAATGTGGCGATGAGCGAGGACACTCTACGTCCTCCTTGAAGCCAACTAGTATCTATGAGACGAAGGCCGTAGCAGAGCTTACAAGCAAGTTTGATTCTCTCCACAAGGTAGTGGAGAGACTGGAGAAGTTTATCACGGAGCCCCAAGGAACCCCTTCCACCTCCGCACCAACGAACCAAATATGTGATTGGCAAGACCAATCTCAAGCCATGTACTTGGGAGGAGAGCAAGGAGCAGGATCCTTGGAGCAAGTACAATATGTCGCGGGGAACCAAGGATATTGGGCCAATCCGGCCACAAGAAATCATCCCGGTTTCTCTTACGCCAACAATGAAGGAGCTTTGAACCCGCCAAAACAACCACCTCAACAAGCTCGACCACCACCACCCCAACAACAACACTATCCACCGAGGGGGCCTCAACAACAAAATTTCCAACCGAAGCAACAAGTTCCACCTTATAGGCCGCCCGGATACAATCAAGGGTGGAGAAATCAAAATCAAAACCCTCCACAAGCTCAACAACAATCCGACTTTGAAGCTAGAGTGGAGGCGTTTATGGTCGAGCAAAAGAAGGTCAATGCTACCTTGAGGGCGGGGCAAGACTCCCTTACAACCGTTGTGGCTCAAATATCGGAGCAATTGGCGTTGCTCAATTGGAATACTCAACAATTGCCGCCGCAACCCGAGCAAAACCCACGGGGCAACACCGGCCACATCAATGCAGTGGTTGCCGTTACTACTAGAGGTGGGAAGGACACCACCCCCGCCATGATCCTTACCGAGGAGCCCGGGGAGGAAGGTTTAGAGCCAATTGAGCCGGTAGTTGAAGTTGAGAAGGAGAAAGAGCCGCAATAAAAGGAGAGATCTAGAGCGGAGCAATTGATTGAGGAGAGGCGCTTCATGCCACCGGTCCCATTTCCCCAAAGGCTCGCTAGAGCGAAAATGGAGAAAAGGCTAGCAAAGTTTCTCGAGTATCTGAGAGGAGTTAGCCTCAACATTTCCTTCCTCGACGCCATCGTGGAAATTCCCACATATGCTAAATTTCTAAAGGATTTGATTTCGGGGGGGAAGAGGAAGGAAAAGATCATGCTAGCCGAGGAGGGCTCTTGGTTCACCAAGAGAGAGAAGGAGCCGGCCAAATTCAAAGATCCGGGGAGTTTTCGAATTCCTTGCACCTTGGGCGGCGTCCCTCTACAAAAGGCGTTGGTGGATTTAGGGGCTAGTGTAAGCCTCATGCCTCTCTCCATGTTCTTAAGGCTAAACACCGGGACGAAGTTGAAACCTACCGACATGCGGATACAATTAGCCGATGGACGGATAACAAGGCCGATAGGAATCACCGAGGACATCCCGCTACAAGTCCCGGGGGGCATATGCTTGCCATGTGACTTCGTGATCATGGACGTCAAAGAGGAGGGAGATACGTCATTGATACTTGGACGCCCGTTCCTCGCCACCGCCGGTGTCATTGTCGACGTGCGAGAAGGTACCCTAACTTTAAACGTCGGCAACATCGAGGTGGAGCTTCACATCCCTAAGGCTATGAAACACATGCCTTACCACGAGGAGCTTGACTACATGGACCTCCTTGATGAGGTAATTGAGGAGGCGATCCCTCACTCCATTAGCGCTCTATTCGATGAAGATTTCGAGGAAGGCCCGGATTTAGGCCAAGATGAGAAGATAAATGATTCCCCCGACCTCTCCACTGAAAATGATGAAGGCGACGCTGATGTCGCAAGGATTCGAGAGCTCTGCAAGCTCTCGAAATTAAAGTCTCCAAAGAAAGCTCCGCCGATACGGAAATCGGCGTCACCGGTGAAACCGTTGACCGGAGCAAATGCTAGCTTGGGGGAGCCTCCCCCTAACACTATTCGAGACGGGAGACCACCGAGGGAGAACACACCGCCGCAACTTCCGAATCCAAGCGTTCTCCCCGGAAAGTTTGATGGGTGCATCTCATATGCACCAAACATCCCGCATTAATTGAAAATCATAGGGGGTCGAGCTCACGACCTTAAACGAGCGCTTGTCGGGAGGCAACCCGACGGTTATTGCTTTATTTTCACTTTTCTTTTATTTTTGTTTTAGAAATTTTTAGTGTTTTGAGTCGTTCGCCCAAAAATCTTGTGATAACGAGTCCTATTTTTCCTGACAGGAGAGGAGAATGAGGTATCCATCATTAGGAGGATGCACAAGGCGTCGAGGAGCGCCCCAGGAAGGCGCTCGATGCTTAGGAGGAAGATGAAATCGACTGGAGGAAGAAAGACGGAGTTTAGAGCCCAAACGAAGACAAACAGCAGAACATAAGGCTCACTCGGCCGAGTATACTAGTCACTCGGCCGAGCACACAAGTTCGTCCGGCCGAGCCGCTCACGACCGAGGGAAGTCTGCTGTACCCAACTCTCTGTTTATTTTCCTGATTTCAGTATAACTGCTACTCGGCCGAGTATATATATTCACTCGGCCGAGTAAATCGGATACGCTCCTAGGGCGAGTCTTGCCGAGTAGCTTGAGCCACTCGGCCGAATGGACTTACTCCACTCGGCCGAGGATGGCGAGGCCACTCGGCCGAAGCGTAAGCGGGGAGGAATTTTCCATTGATCTCACTCGGCCGAGTGACCCAGTCACTCGGCCAAGTCGTAACTTTTTCCTATAAAAGGGGGCGGGGTCGGGCGCATTTTTCGAAACGAAACAAATCGCAGCGCCCCAACCCCTCAGCTCCCTCGCCCGAACCCTTCGCCCACTCACCCGACCGTCGACCCCGCGCCGTCGCTCGGCCACCCACCGTCGGCCGAGCCGCCGCCGCTCCTCGCCCGAGACGCCGGCGGCGGCCACGTCTCCGGCCACCTCCGGTATCGCTTATTTAGCCTATTTCTCCTCTTTTTATGTATTTTTCGAGGATCCATGTGCCTAACGAACCCCAAACCCAAATTAATTTCTATTTCTATATATTATACCCTTAATGCTTCAAACGTTTTGAATATTACCCGCTGATATCTCCATTTCATGCGCATGTCATTTTTGGGAGCTTAAGGGAGCCGAGGGGAGCTTCCAGGGACTGATTTGGGCTGCGTGGAGGCGTCGTCTTCGCACGCTACCATTTCTTTGCACTCGCGGCGTGTTGTGGTACACTCTTTCCTTTATTTTACACACGCCGCACTTTTCACGCTTTTTGGTGCGCGCTCGGGGCCCACATGCCGCCCCGGACACGGCCGAGGTCAAGGAGAGCTTCCGCCAAGCGGAAGCGGTCGGATGAGGCCGGCCCCTCCCACGAGTTGGAGGACTCTCCTCCGCCTTCTCCCACACACCCCGTCCACCCAGCACAACCTGCAGGCCCCGCACACCCAGCACAGCCTGCAGTGCCCACACATCCCATACACCCCGCATAGCCACCCCCTGCCGCTCCACAGCCACCACCTCCGGCTCCACTTATCGGGCCGCTGGGGATCACGTTCCGGAACGACGCACATCGCGTCTCTTTCGAGCGTATCTCCCAGCGCTCGATCGTACCCTCCAGGTTTGCACACCTTGCCGACCTAGGACGCCTGGGGGTACTAGAGGGGATGCTCACGTTGTACGACAACGTGGGCTGGCGAGATTTCTTTCAGGTGTCGACGGATACGTTTACCCGCCCGACACTTGAGGTACTTAGTTCGATCGCCCGGACCGACGAGGGATGCTCGTTTCGGTTCATGGACCGGGAGTGCCAGGTCACTCTTGGTATGATGAGAGCCTTCTTCTCGTGGCCCAACGTCCCCGGGGCCGACCGAGGTTACGCCCCCACCCATATCCCCCCACCTTCCTTCGACGCCGGTGCCTTCTGGGCCCGGATCACGGGTCTTCACGCTGCCTTTGACCCTAGTAGGGCCAAGGCCTCGGCCATTGTCCATCCCTACCTCCGTATAGCTCAGCGCCTTATGGCGACGACCTTTTTGGCCAGATATGAGCCGGGCACGATGTCCACGCCAGAGCTCTACATGCTCTACGCGATGACACGACCCAGAGCTCTATCTAGGGATGGCGATGAGCTGGTCCCCGCCGTCGTGATTGATGTCGCGGCTTGGTTTTTGGACCGCATCATTGTATCGGTGGGCGCTTGCTCACCGATATGTTGCGGCGGCTTGATCACCTTGCTCGCTCTTATGACCGGCGAGGACTTCCCTGACGACCTGCGACGCGCACCGGGCCCCACTTCTCTGTCGATTGATGTTATGGCCCGGATGAAGATGCTGCGTCCGCATGGTGAGCGACACTGGGTCTGGCTGCACGGCCCTTATGGTGCCGATTACATGATTCTTCCGAGCCCAGCTCGGACTCAGATAGCACCGGCCCATGTGGACTGGCTCCCTGCGATGGATGTTCTGATCCCAGCCACTTACGTGCTCGAGGCCGAGGAGGCCGAGCAGGCCCACGCTGCCCCCGCAGACCCTGTTGCACCTGCCGCGCCTGCTGCCCCTGTTGACCCCGTGGACCCTCAGCTTATCCCAGATATTTCCGCTGCTCCATACACCTCTGTCCACACCTCTGTCGGTGTCGGGAGTACCTTAGCTGAGCCCACCTCCACTACTTCCACGCCTGTCACCACCCTCACTGGCCCTCTGTCTGCCGAGCCCGTTTCCTCTGCCCCACCCGAGCGCCCGCCGACTATAGTTGAGTGCGGAGAGCCCTCTTTTGCCACCGCTGTAGAGACCGTAGTCTCCACCCCTGTCTCCACCGCTGCTGTGTTTTCCGAGAGTGTCGTGGCGTCTGTCCACACTTCTGTGTCACCGACCTCTCTGGCCGCCTCGCCGCCACTTTTGTATTCTTCTTTCGCTGCTGCTGCCTCCACTTCTCACAGTCCTGCCCAGCCTCGCACTGAGGCCAGGCCCCCACTTGCGAGCGCAGCTCCTTTTGTTCCCTTGCCTACTGAGCCCGTCACCTACGCCACCAGAGTACGCCAGCCCCGACCTGCACAGCCCCGACCGGTGCGTCCCTCTGCACCACCTCCCCCCGACACTGTACTTCAGAGCATTCGTGCTCTCGAGGGGGCGGTGAGTGGCCTCAGAGGCGACCTTCGGACCCTATCCGTCACCGTCACTGCGATGGCTGGCTGCTTTGACCTGCTCCCGCACATTCAATACTGTCTTACCCAGGTCCTAGAGCGTCTCCCATGCATGCCCCCGCCCACCCCGCAGGTTCCCACCCCCACTTCCACACACACTCAGCCTGCTACCACTTTCACACCCACCCCCGCTCAGCAGCCTCCACCACCACCACCACCTCCTCCGCCTCAGGACGGAGACGGCGCAGCACCGCCTTCTTAGGCACCCTTGATGCCATCGATTATTTTTGTCGTTGTGCTGCCCGTTTCTGCTGGGTCCTGATGCTTTTTGACCACCCCCCTCCCCTCACTTATTTTGGGATTCTCATTCTGATCGTATCTTTATATATCTTTTTTGGGAGAGAGGGAGAGTTTTTGGTGCCACACCTATATATCTGTATCACTCCTATATCTGCATGCATCATGTTCGCTTCATATTTTTCGTTTCATTATTTTTCCTTTTTTTTCTTCTTATCCTTCCATCATGCATGCATCCCCACTTACCCCTCACATTACTTGTCTCTCAGTGCGCCACACTTTGCACATTGAGGACACTGTGCCATTTAGCTTGGGGGAGTGAGTTCTCACGTTCTTTTTGATTTACCACCTTTATTTTTAGTTTTTCACTCTATTTTTCCGCTTTTGCACTTATTTTCATCAATTTTCCTTTATTTTACCATGCATCACGTTTTTCTTATTTTTCTGTGTGCCGCATTGTAAATAGTTCTATTTTCCCCTTTATCTTTATTTTCTTTTTCATCTCATGCTAGAGATGACTTTTCTATGATGATGATGACGTGGAGTGAGCTTACTCTATTTGCATGCTATATTTGTCATGTCTTAGACTTTATTTCTGATATCATATGCTATGACATTGCATTGCATTTAGAGATAGTAACCCACACTTTTTTCACATGGAAATGGATGAAATTTTATTATTAGCTGAGTCTGAATATTCATATGTATGCTATCGCAGAAAACACACCAAGATTCACGCATTGAATGCTTATATCTGGAGTACCGATTTCTTTTCCTATATCACTTCTATATGCATGAACTGTACATTTCACTTCCGGACGATTGAATGATGTTAGCTATGATAAATCTGGACTAGTTAGCTTTTTTGTGATCGAAACTGAGTAGATTAGATTACCCTGCTGAAGTTGTCGTGCATGTCTTATAGAGTGAACCAACAGATATATTTATTTCTTTCTCCACAAATCTTGAACATCATTTCTCTACTTTTAAAATCATTGGTGAATCTCCCCTTAGCGATTCTATTATATGGCATTTCCCCCGCTATTAATTCCTAGCTCCAAATTTCCCGAATTCAAAAAAAAAGAGAAAATATTCTTGTATATCATTATCTCTCTTTGAGTTGGGATCATTGTGTATATATGCTATATCAAAAAAAACAGAGAAAAAAAAACAAAAAAACAAAAGAAAAAGAAAAGAGGAAAAATCCTCAATAAAAGATCCCATCTCACTCTCTTTCTTTCTTCTCTCTTTTCGTGTTCATTTTCAAAACTTTTGGAGCTTTATAAAAATGGGGATGTGAATATTTTTTTTTATGCCACCACGCTTATAGATAAGCTTGGGGGAGGGAATCCAATGATGTGTGAGAGAGTGACTACTTGACGTTGCACGACAACCTAGGCTAAGTAATACTCTATACTCGGTGAGATTATTTTTAGCTTTACGAAGTCCAGAAATCTAAGCGTAGCACTCATATCATGAAATCCACACTTTTCTATTCTCTCTATTCTATTGTGTGATACTCTCATACTCCTCATAGAAAGCATTCAATTGAAAAGTGTGTGATCTGCGATTTGTATAACGCTTTAGATGATTCAGACGATGTTAATTCTAAAATTATTCCGTTTTTCATGATTATATCGTTGTTCGGTGGTTTTCTATTTCTATTTGCACTATTATACTATGATATAAAAATAAAACTCTTTGACATGTATTTTTCATTCAGTGCATGCTATATGAGTAAGCGAAACCCACGTCCTGAGAAAATGATCTAGCAGCTTCCCTCTTCGCTTCTTTCTTTCTTCTTTGTTTTTATTTCCTTTTTTCATTCTTCTCCGTTTTTCATTTTTCATTTTTCGCCATTTTCGTTTTCCGAATCCACCGGGTTCACCTTTTACTTATCTTCCTCGACGACGAGTAAGAGGTAAGCTTGGGGGATTTTGATCACTCCTTATTTTACACCTTTTTCCCGCATGTTTGCATGCCATTTAGATCGCCCAAATCATGCTTTTCACGATATATCGACGATATTGCGATGCTTTTCACGATTTGTTGTTTTTGTCGCATTTCAGGTGATTTGGAGCGATTCGGAGTGATCTCGAGATACGCCTACTCCAGGGTGTCACCGATGACCTCCTCGAGGGGTATTTTGCTGTTGGAGAGGAGCGGAAGAAGAAAGAACACCGCAGGAGCGACGAGGAGGCCAAAACAAGCTGTTTGGGCATTTTTGGTGTCCCACTCGGCCGAGTGAAGGAGTCACTCGGCCGACCAGCGAGACACCGCTCGGCCGACCAGATCGGATACGCTCCATACGTGCACTCGGCCGAGCAGCGGAAGCCACATCGGCCGAGTGACGAGATCCCGTCCGCCCGAGTGGCACCCAGACGACGCATGTCAAAATTCGCCAACTTACTGTTTTTCGTCTACCTGAGCTTCAGAAGACCCACTCGGCCGAGTGGCAAATGCCGACCGCCCGAGTACCAAGAAGCCAGCGGCCGAGTGACGACAACTCACTCGGCCGAGCGACTCCCGAAGTGAAGACCCCCGAAGACCCAGACTTACTGGAAATTTACAGGGTTTCTCACTCGGCCGAGCGACTTTTGTCACTCGGCCGAGTGCGACGCGCTGCCTGTAGCGAAAATTGCGGATTTCAGGCTGCGCAGGGGCATTTTGGTCACAGTTTTTTGGACGATTTTGGGGGGTATTTAACCCCTGTTTTTACCCTAGTTTTATAGAGCTTTTCCTTTAGATTTTTGCAGCTTTTTAGATTAACTTTTTAGCTTTATTCTTGTGATTGGAGAGGAGACAAAAGTTGGTTTTTGTTGAAATATTTGAAGAACTTCATTGGTTTGTGTCTCTCTTCTCTAAAAATTCTATTTTTATTGCATATCTCAATATTGTGATGAATTCTCTTATTAATTTCATTGATTATTTTTGTGTTTGTGCTATGAATTATGAGTAGTCTCTACGTCTTGGGGCGTGGGGATGAACCCTACGAGCCCAATTTCAGATTTGTGATGAATTGGTAGAAATTTTGCTAGAATTGCTATTAGGGATTAGATTGGGATCAATTTACTACGGATGGCTAGGTATTCATATCGATTGGGATTTGCAAGAGATTGGATCCCAATTCGATAGGAAACCCTAGAAATCCGAATTGGGTTTTAATCGAATTTCCGTAGTATCGATTTGCAAGAGATTGGATCGATACTAGGGTTTCCGGTTGCAATCCCATGCTGATACCCGTTTGCAAGAGATTAGACGGGTAGGAACTATCCCAACCTAGGTCGTGGCCCGAGTTTGCACGAGAGTGGGCTCGGGGCGCGATTGTACGATGATGTTGATCCTAATGCTAGCTTCCCTAGGCTAGGGTTTCCAAGAGATTGGACCCGAACCTAGGATAGCTATAGACCGGCAACAGCGCGAGAGCGTGAGCTAGGTATTACATTCAGTTGCAACTAGTTCATCCAAAATTTTATTCTAGAAATTTTGATACCAATGAACCACATTGACGGGATACGGTGAGTAGCGGGGATTCCCCATTCCCTAGACGTTCTTTGTTTGATTTGATATTTCTGTACTTTGTCTGACGATTGTGACAGGATCACCAACGGTAAATTTCTCTCTTCTTAATAGCCAGGTTGATTTGAACAAGCACGGTCATTCGTCCTCCCTGTGTTCGATAACCCGCTCGCCGCTATACCGTGCGCTTGCGGTAAAACTACAACCGTTCTTTGGGTTACATTCCGGAGCGATCAATACCAAAGTTTCGACGATCAACGGACGAGTGTCAATCAAGCGACAAATCGACGAAGAAGAGATCGACAAAGGATTTTGAAAGAGGAAAACGAGGTATTTTTCAGTCGGATGAGAGAGAAATCATTCGGATGAATCGAAGGATCTCATAGATATAATGAGGGGTCAAACGAATCTGGGCCGTTGGATCGAAAAATTGATGGCTCAGATCAAATTATCGAACCACCACAACAGGAGACAGTCGACTGATGTACACTCGTCAGTCGACTGGTTGATAGGATAAAAAATGAGTTTAGGTTGACAGACATTTGACTGTTGGATAATTTACAGTCGCCTGTCAGTGAGACAGTTGCATGTATTTTACTCATCAATCAACTGGCTGAGAATCAATAAAATCGATGATAGAAACAGAGACTACTGACGAAATGGACAGGCGCCTGATGACCAAAATACAGTCGCATGTTGATCCAAAAGTCGACTTTAAAGTCATCATCAGTCGCCTGGGCGAAAGATACAGTCTGCTGTAAGAGAAAATAGAGTAGGGCGGTCGACTGTCGAAGGAATGACAGTCGTCTGTCCTGGTCCAAAAATGTACAATGAGGTTAAAAATCTAGAGGATAGATACAACTCACCCTAGGACCTATACTCTAACACAAATCTCATCAAGAAATCAATATTAAAAAATAATCGATTAACACACACATCTCTTAAAACAATCCGAAAACTAACGAAATCAACACAATCTCAATAAACTTTCTTAAAACATATATATGAGAAACATATAATCTATCAAAAGAAGAGAAGTATTATGATGACATGAGTCCAAATATGATATAACATGAAGGTTGAACTTCTAAATTTCAGATTCACCTATAATCCCTAGTTCCCCACGCAACCTCACAAAAGAATCTTCTTTAAGAGGGTTAGTAAAGATGTCGGTGATTTGTTTTTGGGTGACAATGTACTCTAAGATGATGTCCTTCTTAGCTACATGATCATTTATAAAATGGTTTCTCACATCTATGTGTTTGGTACGGGAGTGACGTACCGGATTCTTGGAAAGTTATATAGCAATTTGGTTATCAACCTTTATAGGGCAAGTATCATAATTGACACCATAGTCCTTTAGAGTGTGTCTCATCCATAGAACTTGTACACATGCAAGACCCGCGGTAATATATTCCTCTTCAGTCGTGGACAATGATACCGAGTTCTGTTTCTTGGAGAACCAATAAACCAGGGAATTTTCTAGAAAATGGCAAGTGCCACTAGTACTCTTCCTATCGAATTTGCATCCGGCAAAGTCGGCATCACTATATGAGATTAACTCATATGTGCTACATTTAGGATAAAGTAACCCATAATCTAGTGATTGATTGAGGTAACGAAAAATTCGTTTAACCGCAATCAAGTGTGACTCCTTAGGTCTAGCTTGATATCTAGCACACAAGCATACGAAAAACATGATATCGGGCATACTAGCAGTTAAATAGAGTAAGTTACCGATCATACCTCGATATAGACGAACATCTACATCTTTTCCGTTCTCATCCTTGTGTAGATGGGTCATAGTACACATGGGGGTCATTTTGCTTGAAGACGATTCCATCCCGAATCGCTTGATAAGCTCCCTTATGTACTTGGTTTGATGTATGAAAGTCTCATCCTTCATTTGACGAATTTGCAGTCCAAGGAAATAATTGAGCTCACCCATATGGCTCATCTCGAATTCATCCTTCATAGACTTAGAAAATTCTTGAAAAAAATTAAAGTTAGTAGAACCAAAAATAATATCGTCTACATAAACTTGAATTAAGAGGATGTCACTTTCATAATCCTTAATAAAAAGTGTAGAATAATTTTCACCCATTTTAAAACCTAAATCCAAAAGAAAGGTTTTGAGTCGATCATACCAAGCTCTAGGAGCTTGTCTCAACCCATACAATGCTTTCTTAAGTTTGAAAACATGATTTGGAAATTTTTCATGAATGAAACCGGGTGGTTGAGAAACATAAACGTCTTCATTGACAATACCATTTAAAAATGCACTTTTAACATCCATTTGAAACAATTTGAAATTTTTATGAGATGCAAAAGATAAAAGCAATCTAATAGCTTCTAATAAAGCTACGTGGGCAAAGGATTCTTCAAAATCGATACCTTCCTCTTGCCGGTAGCCTTGAGCTACTAACCTTGCTTTGTTCCTTGTGATGACCTCATTCTCATCGGTCTTGTTCTTGAAGATCCACCTGGTACCAATCAATTGGTGACCACTTGGAAGAGGAATGAGCTCCCAAACTTCATTTCTCTCGAATTGCATGAGTTCTTCTTCCATTTCCACTATCCAAGAGCTATCCTCACATGCTTCTTGGATGTTCTTTGGCTCAATGGTAGAGACGAATATGCAATGAGAGAATTCTTCAATTCTAGACCTCGTTCAAACACCCACACCAATATCTCCAATAATTTGGTCATGAGGGTGGTTGCGAACGGTTGGGTAAGCTTTGGGAATCCCTGCATCACTTGGAACATATTCAACAATCTCATTAATAGTGTTAGTCTCAATAATGGAATCATTATTCTTGACATTATGAAGAGAATCACATATAGCATCTACACTATCATCAATAACATGAGGAAAATCAAAATCTTCATAAAATGATACGTGTAGTGATTCCTCGATCGTTGAAAAGGTTTTGGTGTATATCCGGTAGGCTTTGCTACGTGTGGAATATCCAACAAAAATTCCTTCATCGGCTCTTGGCTCAAATTTATCTAAGTTACCAAAGGTGTTTTTGATAAAGCATTTTGAACCAAAAACTCGAAAATATTTAACTTGAGGCTTTTTGTCATAAAATAACTCAAAACAAGTTTTGTTCATTCGGGGTCTCACTAGGATCCTATTGAGCACATAACACGCCGTGTGCACCGCTTCTGCCCAAAATTGTAGTTCAAGATGACTATCATGGAGCATGGTACGAGCACACTCAATAAGAGTCCTATTCTTTCTCTCTACAACACCATTTTGTGGTGGGGCATGAGGAAAAGAAAAATTGTGAGTTATCCCGGTGTCAGCACAAAACTTTGTAAAAGATTCATTCTCAAATTCTCCTCCATGATCACTACGAATAGTGACAATGGTGGATCCTAAGAAATTTTGAATCTTCTTTGCAAATATGGTAAACTCTTCAAAGGCTTCATTTTTATTAGTTAAACATGAGACCCAAGTAAATCTTGAGAAGTCGTCAACGATCACTAATCCATAATGAGCATTACCTAAAGAAGCGGTTCTAGTTGGCCCAAACAAATCTAGATGAAGTAATTCTAGGGGCCTCTTAGAAGTTATGCCTTCTTTAAGCTTGAAAGATGATTTACTAAGTTCACCTCTTTGACAAGAATCACAAAAGTTTTTCTTACTAAAAGCAATTTTTGGAAAACCTTATGCTTAGCTAACTTATATATGTGCTTGAAATGAACATGACCAAAACGGCGATGACATAATAGTTGTTCATTTGTATTAGCAACTAAGCAATGTTCTACGGTTTTAGGCAAGCTCAAATAATAAATATTCTTACGCCTAATACCGATAAACAAAACATGTGAATTAAAATCAATAATTTCACACATACCCTCTCCAATGTTAACCTTGTAACCTTTGTCACAAAGTTGGCTACTGGAGATAAGGTTATGACATAAACCACTGACTAAATACACATTAGTAGTGAGTGGTTTGGAAGGATTACCGATGTTACCTACTCCAATGATGGTTCCCTTTTAATTGCCTCCAAAAGTGACCGTTGCACCATCCTTGATGCTAATCACTTTAGAGAGTAGTGAGGGATCTCCCGTCATGTGTTTGGAGCAACCACTGTCGAGTATCCATCCTTTCCTTTTAGAGCCAATATGACGTTTATTGCTCTATTTCTTCTTCTTGGGTACCTAAATGATATACCATAAGCTTATGGTACCCAATTTTTGTTAGGTCCAAAGGGATTAGCCCTTTTGAAGCCAAGTCCAAGTGGACTTCGGCTTCCCAACATAATTACCACTATTAATAATATCATGGAAATATGAATCAACATATGCATTCCTATCATTTGAGCTAGTGTTCTTAGGACCCCAAATAGTGTATGTTTTGGGAGTCCTTTTTTTAGTTGCATGCACAATATGTTGATTTCTATAGTGTGTGTGCATCCTAGGAACATGAGTTCTAGCATAAAAATGAGGAGGTGGATATGCATTAGACATATGTGGGTTATATGCATGCTTAGGAACATGCATGTTGTATGAAACATATGGGGCATGCATGACATGTGGAGGATGTGCATACATGTAAGAATGATGCGTATGAGCATATGAGTGTGTAGGAGCACGTACATGAGTATTTCTCATGTGTGGATCTGCACGTGCCCATGGATGTGGAGCATGAAAAGTGTCATGTGTATCCACTTGTGAAGTAGGAGATTTCCTACGTGAATGAAGATTGGTGTACATGTAAGCATGACTTCTCTTTTGGTTTCCTCCCGTAGTGGGTTTATTACCAAAAGGAAGAGATTGTGAAGTGGTGACTTTATTGGTAGGTTTGCTACATATAGTGTCTTTGACACCACTTGTGGATGCACCGGAGGATGGCCCCACAAAGTCTATAGTGACACCACTATAGGAGGTGCGAGCATTGGATGCATTTGCTTTCACAAAACCAAGACCAACACGATGTGTGGCCGGAAATTGGTTTGCTAGAAAATCGTCCATTGTCCTTTCCCCTTATTAAATCTCATAATACGGGAGGACATGAGCTCATATTTCTCCATAAGAGAAGAAATGTTGGTATCCAAGGTGGACACCCGTGCTTTAAGCTCGTGCACTTGGGATTTAAGAGAATCATTCTCTACACCCAATTGTGTGTTTTGTGAAGCTAGATCACTATTTTCCTTAGGATGTGTTTGATCTAGTTCAGATTTGAGGGTATTCACCTCATTTCTCAAAGTCACATTTTGAGAAACCAAATTTGCTTTCTCAAGAGTTAGTGTATCAACAATGGTGTCATTATTGATGATGCATGGTATGGATGGATTGCTAACAGATTGTTCCTTTAAGCTAGTATATCTAAGCATTAAAGATTGATACTTAGCAAATAGTCCTTCATTAGCAATACACAATTCATCCATTGTTACCTCGGGTTCATCCATGTCAGAATCACTTTCATCGGAGAGTGGATCTTCCCGGGCCATGAAACACATGTGGGCACTTTCACCTTTCTCATCATCGAAATCGCTTGATGAGTCTCCACTTGAGTCATCGAATACACCGACTAGTCCTTTCTTCTTATCTTCCTTATTCTTGTCGGACTTATGGTACTTCGGAGCCTTCCACTTCTCTTTGTTTCAGAGCATTGGGTAATCCTTCTTGATGTGTCATAGCTTATTACACTTAAAGCAAAGAGAGAAAGTGTTATTAGTAGAATCAACTCTATTCTTAGAGGGAAATTTACCTTTGCAAAAGAAGCGTTGGAACTTCTTCGCCATTTGAGCCATTTCCTCTAAGTCCATGTCATTTTCGGATTCTTCGCTATCGGAGGATGAAGAATTAGCCTTGAATGCTAAACCTTTCTTCTAGGCCTTCAAAAGGGTTCATCATAGCTCGAATCTTCAGTCGGTTCTCCCGTCTTACTTCGTAAGACATGTGAGTGCCGATGAGATTCACGACAGTGTAGTTCTTCAATTCGTTGACCTCTTCAATAGCGATAGCTCTTCGTTCCCATTTAGAGGTCATCCCCATTATGATCTTTCTCTCCTTCTCTGGTTAGGTGTAGGTTTGCCCAAGCACTTCCAGTTCATTGGTGATGTCGATAAAACGTCCGTACATCGATGTTATGCTCTCATTTTCCTGAATGTGAACATATCGAAATTTTGCACGGCAACATATAGTTTAGAGAGTTTTACATTATTCGTTCCCTCATGGGTAAAAACAAGATGGTTCCAAATTTGATATGCACTCTTACATGCACATATCTTGTTGAACTCATTCGGGTCCAACGCATAATGAAGAGCGTTTATTGCTTTTGCGTTGTTGACTTCGGCAGACTTCTCGGAGGGTGTCCATTTTTCGAATCCTCTTCAGTGGGCTCGACGTATTCTTGGTGGAGGGTTCTCCAAAGGGAAGCACTCCTTAGGAATGTCTCCATCCAGTATTTCCAATAGCCGAAGTTCGTGCCATTGAAAGGCGTATGACGCACCGTGGATTGACCTTCGAATTGTGTGGATGCTCCATCACGATCATGATTATTGTACGAAGTCGGTGGAGGAACGTTGTTGTTGTTTGATGCCATAGCTTGAAACTTGCGCTCTGATACCAATTGTAAGGACTCTGGCTATGGGAAAAACACTAGAAGGGGGTTGAATAGTGTTTAAGCAATTTAAAAAGATAGTTACACCAAATTAAATTCCTAACCAACAATTAATGTGGAATAAAAGAGAACTATAAAAAGAAACAATGCAAACACAAGGATATTTCAAGGGTTCAGATTACTCAAGTCACTTCCCGACTTGTTTCCAGTAATCCTACGTCCCTTCCACCCGGTAACCACCGGATACTCAAGTTAGAACCCTAACTTGAGGATTACTTAAAAACCCACTTGTAGCAACCCTACAAGTGAAATCGAAATACACTCGATGTCCTTGACTCCCATAACTTGGGAGCAAGAAAACCACTCTTACAACCCGAGAGTAAATCAAATAAAGAAAGTAATGAAATCTGAAATTAAACAACACTTACAATCACCTATGCCTTGAAGTTGAACTCGAAGGAGAAGTTTGTTGTGTATTGAATGACTCTCTTGGAAGAGAGGAAAAGCCCTTTCTTTTGACTGCAACAAATGCCTAGAAGATTTCTCTTTGGTTTTAGGTTGGAGAGCAAGAGATTGAAGATTGGAATTTTATGGCTTTAGGATTTGAGAGCTTTGATCTTGAGAGAGAAGAAAGCTTGAATGTTTGAGCAAATGAACCTTGAATGAATCTTAAAAGTCTAACCTCTCAATGGAACAGTAGAGGCTTCTTTTATAGGTTTCTCAAACCCTTCAAACCGAATTCCCAAAAACCCCTTTGAAATCGGAGAAGAAAATCTCAACAGATAGAATCTGCGCCCGCTACAGTCAACTGTTGAACAACACACAGTCGACTGTTGCACAGTGACAGAGAGTAGGTGAGAATTCATAACGGTAACTTAACACGTGGACAGTCGACTGGTAAGGAGTAGACAGTCGACTGTTAAACCAACAGGCGACTGTAAATCCTTAAACAGGTGACTGGCAAAATAGGGGTAAGTCAAGCAAGTCATAGAAAAGTCTGGGGGTACAGGACAGACGACTGATGAAGAGAAGACAGTCGACTGTAAACTCAACAGGCGACTGTAATTACTTCTACAGATGACTGTCAAAAACCCTGACATTTTCCAGAGAGTTGAGTCTTCTGAGAGGCTCAAAGACAGACGACTGTTGAAGCATTGACAGTCGACTGTGCCTTTGGACAGTCGACAAAAAGTACAACAATAGTCGACTGGCAAGATCAAAACTGAGAAATAGATTTGGGCTAAGGATAGACAGACGACTGATTAACAAAACACAGTCGACTGTCACTTGGACAGGCTCCTGTGAAATGTACAGCAGTCTCCTAAATGAGTTAAATCTAAGAAGCCCAAAACTAGACTGATAAACTTTGTGCAAAACAGGCGACTGTAGAACAAAACACAGTCGACTGTTTTGAGACAGGCGACTGTAAATCGTTCAACAGTCGACTGTTGAAAGAATGACATGCACAATCTAGATAGAAATGAATTGGAGTCTAAGGAAAGTTGATCTAATGATTTCCTAAGACTGAAATGAATATGTGTGTGCGCTCCAACAAAGTTCTACTTCTAAGCTACATACTAGAAGAGAAACAAGAAAATTACATTTGAAGAACTCTCTCTTCTTTCCAACGCATGAGCTTGAAGTCTTCTAGGAGCGTTAATCACCATCTATGATCATCCAACCCACTTCCTTTGCTTTCAATGATCTTTGAGTGTCATCCATTGCTAATTGATCTTCATGATATGCTTAGGCAATGGAATAACTGCAAATAGGGAATTAGTCACAAGTAATTATGTTTGCTCATCATTAACACCAAGTAGGGAGAAGTCCAATACTAAACAGATGGTTTCAGAAGGGAAAGTTGAAGTCATCGTCTTCATCGTCCTCAATTTAGATTTTCTCCTTTCAAAAATGGTTTCGTCATCCGTCCATGCCTCTGGTAGGAGTTCTGCTCCAATCATGCAAAAGAATAAGGAGGAAGTCGTGGTGCTCAGCTTGTTCGCCAACCAAATATCCAAAGTTGGAGCCAATCAGATCCCAGAATTCTAGAAAAAATATGTTCGGCTCGACTACCAGATCCGGTTACCCGAGAGGGATGAAAGGGTTCATCGTCCCGGTGATAGAGAGGTTGGGGTTTACGTCAAAGCCTTCAAACGAGGGCTTTGATTCCCCATGCATCCTTTCATGCGCTACGTATTGAGTACATTCTTTGTCATCTGATGCCAAATGACATTGGTGTGTTGGTCGTTTTCATCGCTCTGTGTGTGATGAAGAAAGTTGAACCGACGATGGGGTTGTTCAATTACTTCTTCTTTATTCCTCCCCTTAAGAATCCGGGTTGGTACATGATAACAGCCTGCCAAGGCAGGGAGCTGTTTGACATTCTCCCTACCCCGAATTCAAATTGGAAGGACGTGTTCGTATTTATGGTCTTTCAAGGTGAGGCGAGCTTTTGCACCGGATGGGGTGCGCCTAACTTAGGTTTGGAGAAGGACAAGCCTTTATCCGAAATGGAGAAGGAAGCCGCCGATACATTGTCGAACCTGCCAGAGAGTATAATGAAGACAAAGTGGTTATGGTCCGACTTGGTGTTGCATCAGCCTGTATGGACAAAAGGTTTATCTGATTCTGCCCATCAACTGTTTGATCTTTGTTTTACTTCATAACATGTTTTCTACTTGTAGACATGGTTGGTCTGGAGTACCAGGTGGACCCTGTGCTTAGAGAGGGGGTCGAGGCTTCTATCAGAGAAATTGAGGAGAGCATGTTATCTCCTCAAGTGCCCCTTCTGGAGGAAGGAGTGGCACAAACCTTAGAAGATTTGCCTATTGTTGCTCATGGGGCTCCTCAGCTGGCTCATCTCCAGTGGAAGGAAAAATAAAAGCCCCCCACCGAATTTGAGGTGTTTGCATTTGAGGGGAAGAAAAGGAGGAGGCAACTTCCTCTAAGTGACTCGGAGCTGTTCGGGTCGACTAATGCCGTGGGTCTGCCTACACCCTCGGATGTGAGCCAATTGCATGGCGAGGCCCATATTCACAAGCAGTAACATGGAGCTCTTCTATATGAAGATTCGGGGGAAGCCTGACCTCCTTCGGAGCCCTTGCTCCATCAGAATTCTTGGTCTTGGGGGGGCATGTTCCCTCCAGTGTCTCTGGCTGAGGATAGTCCTAAAGAATTCAAATCACTTTTGCTGGACAGTCG
>CM061141.1:248203572-248394034 GCA_030789695.1 Scilla litardierei
CGTCGGCCGTAAGTCGAGGGGTGAATCCCCTCGCCACCGAACGAACCTCCTTCGTCGGCCGTAAGTCGAGGGGCAACTCCCCTCGCCACCGAACGAATCTCCTTCGTCGGCCGTAAGTCGAGGGGCAACTCCCCTCGCCACCGAACGAACCTCCTTCGTCGGCCGTAAGTCGAGTGGCAACTCCCCTCGCCACCGAACGAATCTCCTTCGTCGACCGTAAGTCGAGGGGCAGCTCCCCTCGCCACCGAACGAATCCCCTTCGTCGGCCGTAAGTCGATGGGCGACTCCCCTTGCAACCGAACGAGTCTCGGACTGACGATCTATCATTCCCAGCCAACTCTGCAAGACGGACCAAAGTTTTTGCAGCTTCTTCCCCATTATACTACATCTCCCGACCTCCACCTCAACAATGGTAGAGCTCAGAAGATGGGGGCTGTTGACAAATGGACTATTCTGACCGGGCCCGGAAGAGCAAAGTCAACTATGACTGGTCAACCGGATTACTACGACCTTGGGGCCTCGGCCCAAGGATCTCACGGGCGGGCCGCGATTCTCCACCCATGACGAAGGCCCACTTCCTCAGTGGAGGAAATCGAGGCCCAAATCAAGGAAGCATCCGCCAAATATGGCAACCGTACAAGGCCATCACTCTCTAGCCATCATGGCTCGGCTTAATGGCTCAGCTTAATGGCCCGACTTAAATGGCCATCACTCTCCACCCATCAAGGCCTGCCAAATATGGCAACCGCTCGAGTCCATCTCTCCAGCCATCATGGCCACCTTCAGGACATTCATCTCCTCATCAAGATGGGCGCAATTAGTGGAGGTCAAAACTTCCCACATTTGCACGTCCCCATGAATGATGGCCATGATGTCACATCATGGCACATTATGAGGACGAGTCACCTATATGAGGGGAGGATGGTCATCATCGCCAAGGGGCTTCACGATCTACAACGGAGGTATCACCAACTCCATCTTACACATTCTTCCGCCTTTACATATTTCTCCTCTATAGCTCGGCTCGAGGATGTGGGCTCGGTCTCTCCGTGAACAGAGCCCGATCCCACCGAGAATCCCTCAGACAAGATCTGACTTTGGCATTGGAGGGGATTTGGTCGGAACCAAAGTCCGACCCCCTGACGAGCTCTTTCTTCCATTTAGGTCCAGGAGATCCCACGGCGCCGAGGCTACCCCTCAGCGTCATCACAGCCGGAGCCGAGCGCCCTCGTCCCCGAGCCCGTTCGTCTCCACCACCAGAAGATAGTTACTCTGTCGAGGCCACCCCTCGACGCCAGGAGAGACCGAGGCCGAGCGCATCCATCCGAGCCGAGGCTTCCCCTCAGCTACACGCCGGCCGTGCATCAAGCGAGACGATCGAGGCTACCCCTCGTCGTCCGACCGACCGAGGCCGAGCGCACCCATCCGAGCGGAGGCTTCCCCTCGTCGTCTGACCGTCCGAGGCCGAGCACCTCACACCGGGCCGAGGCTTCCCCTCTGCCCCCCAGAGGCCGAGGATCCAGACCCGGCCCGGCTGGTTCTGCGTCAACTACATCTCCGATTCGCGTCGCGTCTACGTGCGCTCGACGCACCCAAGGGACCTTAATCGGCCCCTTGACCACGTTGACCGGGTAGTCCACTTGCAACGATACTGTAGTGAGAAAACACTCTGAAACATCTATTATTATTTTAGGGTGAAATGATTTTTAATGTTTGGCTGTCAAACACTATTGATGGCATGTGATCACTCCATATTTTACACCTTTTTCTGCATGTTTGCATGACGTTTTGATCGCCCATATCGCGTTTTTCACGATTATTCGACAATATTGCACTGCTTTTCACTATTTCTTATTTTGTCGTATTTCAGGAAATATGGAGCGATTTGGAGCGATTTTGAGATCAAGGGGTTTGCAAGCGCTAAGGAGTGTCACCCACAGCTCGTTTGAGGGCCATTCAGCGATGGAGGATGAGTGGAAGAAGAAGGAACTTCGTAAGAGCGACGAGGAGGAGAAACGGAGAAGATTGGGCATTTACAGCATGCCACTCGGCTGAGTGGAGAACTCACTCGGCCGAGCAAGAAGGCCCACTCGGCCGACCAAAGCGGACACGCACAAGAGAGAATCAGCGTGTACTCGGCCGAGTGACGACAGCCCACTCGGCCGAGTAGGAATGTTTACTCGCCCGAGTGGCACGGGAAATTCGTCCAGAGAGAGGCCAGAGTTACTGGAATCTGTCAGACATTCTAAGAGGTCACACTCGGCCGAGCATGAAATGCCACTCGGCCGAGTGAATAAAGCCCCTCGGCCGAGTCACCTCCGAAGGCAGACCCTGAGACCCCCTGACTTACTGTTTTCTTACAGGGTTTGCCACTCGGCCGAGTGACAATGCCACTCGACCGAGTGAACCGCTCCGCCTGCTGCTAGGGTTGCGATTTCTGGGCTGCGCAGGGGCAGTTTGGTCACGATTTTTGGGGTGATTTTACACGGTATTTAAACCCAGTTTTTGCCCTAGTTTATAGAGCTTTTGAACAACAAAATTTTAGACTTTATTTTAGGGATTTGAGGGCTACTCTTTGGTTAATTTTCAGCTGGAAACCATTGCCATCTACATTGGTTTGTCAATTCCTATTGAAAACTCTATTTTATGCATTATTTATCTTTTGCAATGAATTTTGCCGATATTATTGTTGATTTTTCTGAGATTTGCATGATGTCTAGTGAGTAGATTTGATGTTCTAGTGCATGTGGATGAACCCTATGGACCCTATTTCTAAATTGTGATGAATTTGTGGAATTGTTGCTAGAATTGATTAGTGTTAGGTTGAGATTGATTAATTACGGATAGCTAGGAATTGATATCGATTGGGATTTGCAAGAGATTGGATCCCAATTGATAGGAAGGCCTAGATATTCTATTTAGATTGACAATTTGATTTCTCTAGACTTGGTTTACAAGAGATTGGATCAATGCTAGGATTTTTATTTGTGATTCTATACACATATCTGTTTGCAAGAGATTGGGCGGATAGGAACTATCACAACCTAGGTCGTAGCTCGAGTTTGCACGAGAGTGGACTCGAGATATGATTGAACAATGATGTCGTTCTTCACGCTAGCGGCTTAGGCTAGGGTTTGCACGAGAGTGGGCCCTATCCTAGGTTTGCTATAGACCGGCAATAGCGCGAGAGCGTGAGTTTGGTTCTACATTTAGTTGCGACTAGTACAACTATATTCAAGTTTAGAAATAATGAAACTTATGAATTACAATGATGAGAGAAGGTCCGTAGTGGGGATTCCCTATCCTTAGACGTTTTATTAAATTGATATTTCTCTCGATATTTGAATGATTGTGGTTGTTATACCTATTCTCGATTCTCTTGATAGCTAGGTGATTGGAAAGAGACACGGTCATTTGTTCCTCCCTGAGTTCGATATTCGCTCGCCGCTACACCATGCGCTTGCGGTAAAACTACTCGTCGTTCTCCGGGTGTACACTCAGAAGCGATCAAGTTTTTGACGTCGTTGCCAGGGAGGAGATAGTGGTTTATTTTCTCTACTTAGCTATTTCTTTTTGTTTTATTATTTTCTTTTATTTTACTCCTTTATCGTGCTAACTATTCCATCGTAACTCTGTTCTTCTCTGCATGTACACGAGATCGACGGCGGATCCAAAGGATATTATATTTGATCCGGAGATCGAACGTACTGAGAGGAGGCTCAGAGCCGAGAAAAGGCTCAATATAGAGGATACTTATATGAACCGCCCGGAGACACCGGAAGAACTAGCGGCACGTATGGCGAGGATTATATCCATCAGAGATAGGCTTCGGCCTAAGACTTCCTCCACTATTTCTTCCATCGCTATGTCGGAGTTGGCGGTGGATAAGAATTTTGAGCTCAATACGGGATTAGTGGTCTTAATGCAACAAGACCCATTCCATAGGAACTCCCATGAGAATCCACATTATCACATCCAGCTATTCTTGTCCAAGTGCGCCACCATTCAAATGCCGGGTGTCTCCGCCGATGCGATCCGTTTGAGACTCTTCCCCTTCACCCTCAGAGACAACGCTCTATATTGGCTGAGGACGTAGGCGGAAGGTATATTCACTACTTGGGATGAGTTGGCTAGCGCTTTTGTTGATAAATTCTACCCGCCATCTAAGACGGTGAAGATTAGAAGTGCACTCATGTCATTCAAGCAAGGACCGCAGGAGACCCTATACGAGGCATGGGAGCGCTTTAAGGATCTGCAGCATCAGTGCCCCCATCAAAGCATAGAGGCATGGGAGCTAGTTCACAGCTTTTATAATGGACTCCAACCGGGCACTAAGCAAATCATAGATGCAACCGCCAACGGAGCCATTCTTTCCAAAACACCGGATGAAGCTACGACCCTGTTAGAGGAGATGGCCTCTAATAATCAACAATGGGGTGACGAGCGAGGGAAATATTCTACCTCCTTGAAGCCGACGAGCATATATGAGACCAAGGCTGTAGCGGAGCTTTCGAATAAATTTGACTCTCTCCACAAGGTAGTGGAGAGATTGGAGAAGTACATCACTGAGCCACATGGAGCTCCCTCCACACCTACGACGGGGAGCAATATAAGTGATTGGAAAGACCAATCTCAAGTCATGTTCGTAGGAGGAGAGCATGGAGAGGTCGCCTTAGAACAAGTGCAATATGTTGCGGGGAACTCCGGTTATTGGGCCAACCCGGCCGTAAGGAATCATCCGGGATTTTCGTATGCAAATAATGAAGGGGCTCTAAACCCGCCGCCGCCGCAACAAACTCAAGCAAGGCCGCCATCTCCACAACCTCAATACTAACCAAGGTGGCCACCGCAACCAAATTACCCGCCTAGGCAACAAGTGGGACCGTATAGGCCGCCCGGTTACAACCAAGGTTGGAGAGCTCCCAACCCACCACAAGCTCAACCACGATCGGATCATGAAGCTAGGGTGGAGGAATTCATGGTGGAGCAAAGAAAAATCAATGCTAGGTTGACGACGCAACAAGATTCGCTAAATACCGTCGTCGTGCAACATGGAGAGCAACTTGCATTGCTAAACAAAAACACTCAACAATTGCCGGCTCAACCGAAGCCCAATCCACAGAGCAACACCGGCCACATAAATGCGGTAGTGGCGGTCACAACTAGGGGCAGGAAGGATACTACTCCCGCCATGGTCCAAACCAAGAAGCCCATGGAGGAGATTTTGAACGGCAAAGAGCCGTCTATTAAAGAGGAGAGCACAAAGGAGCCGCAAGGAGTTGGAAATTCTGAAATGGAGAAGCTAAATGAGGAGCGCACCTACATGCCGCCGGTGCCCTTTCCACAACGGTTGGCGAGAGCCAAAATTGAGAAGAGGCTCGCTAAGTTTCTTGAATATTTGAGGGGAGTAAGCCTCAACATACCCTTCCTAGATGCTATAGTGGAGATCCCGTCGTATGCAAAGTTCTTGAAGGACTTAATATCGGGAAAGAAGAGGAAGGAGAAAATAATGCTTACCGAACAAGGAACTTGGTTCACCCGGAGGGAAAAGGAGCCCGCAAAGTTCAAGGATCCCGGAAGCTTTCGCATCCCATGCGCACTTGGAGGAGTCCCATTGCAAAAGGCCTTAGTTGACTTGGGAGCAAGTGTGAGCCTAATGCCCCTTAGCATGTTCCGGAAATTGAATACTGGGACCGACTTGAAGCCAACCGACATGAGAATACAACTAGCGGATGGTCGGGTTACTAGGCCGGTGGGAATTGCGGAGGACATCCTGCTTCAAGTTCCGGGAGGGATATGTATGCCTTGCGACTTTGTCGTTATGGACGTCAAGGAGGAGGGCGACACTTCATTTATACTTGGATGCCCGTTCTTAGTCACCACCGGTGTTATAGTCGACGTGAGAGAAGGCACATTATCCTTGAATGTCGGGAACATCGATGTTAAGTTCCATATTCCAAAAGCCATGAAGCATATGCCCTATCAAGAGGAATTGGATTATGTGGACCTCCTTGATGAGGTGATCGAAGAAGCCATTCCGCACTCCATCGGCGCTCTCCATGATGATGGTCTTGAAGAAGGCAAAATTTCTAGCATTGAAGAAAAGTTGGAGGACCCTCCGGATAGGTCCACAGCCGATGATGAAGATGACACTGATGTCGCAAGGATAAGGGAGCTCTGCAAGCTCTCAACGGCCAACAATTCAAAGAAAGCACCGCCGGACCGAAGGCCGGTGTCACCGGTGAGAAAGAAGATTGGTTCTAGCTCAAGCTTGGGGAACTTATCCCCCAACTCTACCCATGATGAGGGGACGCGAAGAAGGCCGACGAGCATCAACAAACAAATCCAAGCGGCCTTCCCGGCAAATTTGACGGGCGTATCTCGTATGCGCCCAACATCACGCGCTAATCGAATATCATAAGAGGTCGAGCTCATGACCTTAAACGAGTACTTGTCAGGAGGCAACCAGACAGTTTCATATTGTTTTAGTTTGAACTTTGTTTTTCTTTTAGACTTTTCTTAGTGTTTAGAGTGTAGTGTCTATAAAAATCGTGACAACGGGTCCTAATTTTCATGATAGGAGATGGAGAACGAGGGATTATTCATATGGAGGATGACCGAGGCAAGAGAGAGCATTTTGGAAATGCGCTCAGGCCTCATGAGAAGGCAGGGACTGAATGGAGGAAGAAAAACAGATAATATAGCGAAAACAGAGAGCCGTTGCAGAAAACAAGAGGCCACTCGGCCGAGTAACATATGTTACTCGGCCGAGCAAAGACTCCACTCAGTCGAGTCGAGTACCAATCAGGGAAGTTTCTGCAGACCGACTCTCTGTCATTTTCTTTGAATTTTAGTCTTAATTTCCACTCGACCGAGTGCCTTATCACTCGGCCGAGTGAATCAGATACCCTCCAGTGCTCAAAAATTGCTGAGTGGCCGAGCCACTCGACCGAGTGAGACATTTTTACTCGGCCGAGTGAATCAAAGCCACTCTGTCGAGTCGTAAGTTATGTAGTTTAATTCGTAATTGACTTCATTTGGCCGAGTGATATATCTACTCGGCCGAGTCGTAACCATCTTATATATAAGTGGGCGGCAGCGGCACGGATTTCGAAATGCCACTTCCCCCAATTCCCCCGAGCCGATGCTGCAATTTCCTCTCCCCTCACCCAATTCCTACCCGCCGCCGCCAGAGCAGGTCCCGCCACCGCCGCCCGAGCATCCCCGCAGGTCGCCGACGCGGCCCCGTCGCTGTGGCTCACCGGCGCCGCCTCCCAGTCGTCGGTCGACCGCCGGTCACCCCTATTTCGCCCTAATTCCTCATTTCTTCTCATTTCTCCCGATTTGTATGCCCGTTGCACCCCAAATTCAAATCAGCTCATATATATATATCTGTTACCCCTTATCTTCCATATATATATATATATTGATTATTATTGGCTGATTTTATCATTTGTATTTCAGGCTAGCTTGGAGGAGCTTTGGGGAGCTTTTTGACGCATACAGAGCCTGGAGGAGGAGGCGTATCTTCGCACATATTGTTGATTGCTCTCACGGTGTGCTCAGGTATACTCGTTTCATTTTTTAGGGGGAACGTCTTGCGGCACACATGCCGCCGCGCCTTAGGCCACGCACTCGGGCTCTCGCTTCCAAGCGGAAGAGACCAGATGATACTGGTCCCTATTCTGCTAGGGCGGAGTCCCCGCCACATAGTCCACCCCCACCTACACAGCCGCCTCCTACCTATCCCATCCCCACATAGGCACCACCCGCTCCTGACGTCGGGCCGATGGGGATTACGTTTCGAGATGACACACACCGCACCAGATTCGAGCGTATCTTCCATCGCTCGATAGTACCCTCTAAGTTTTCACACCTAGCCGACCTAGACCGACTAGGGGTACTTGAGGGGCTTCTCACATTGTACAGCAACGTGGGATGGCACGACTTTCTGTCGGTGTCGGCGGATACTTACATCCGTCCGACACTAGAGGTCCTTAGTTCCATTGACTGGACCCCTGGAGGATACTCCTTCTGTTTGATAGATCGAGAGTGCGAGATCACTCTTGACATGCTTAGAGCATTTTTCCAGTGGCCCGCCGTCCCGGTCCCAGACCGCGCCTACGCTCCCACGCACATTCCACCCCCGTCGTTCGACACTCACGCCTCCTGGACACGGATCACGGGATCCCCACTCGCCTTTGATCCTAGTAGGGCCAAGGCATCGGCTATTGTCCACCCCTGCCTCTGCATTGCACAACGCCTTATGGCGACTACTTTTCTTGCGAGGTACGAGCCTGGGACGCTATCTATGCCAGAGCTCTACATACTCTATGCGATGACACGCCCTAGGGTTTTAGATAGGGGTAGTGACGTTATGGTACCCGCCGTCGAGATCGACATTGCCAGTTGGTTTTTGGACCGCATCATTATTTCTGTGAGTGATCGCTCACCTATCTGTTGTGGCGGTCTAATCACCCTCTTGGCCCTTATGACCGGTGTTGACCTTCCTGATGACCTGCGTTGACCTCCGGCCCCACTACACTTTCTATGGATGTTATGGCCCGGATGAAGATGCTTCATCCACATAGTCATCAGCACTGGGTGTGGCTACACGGTCCCTTCAGCGCGGATTACATGATTCTTCCGAGCCCTGCTCGGACACATATTAGACCAGACGGCGGAGATTGGATTCCAGCGATTGATCTCCTTATCCCTGCCGCCTACGTGCTTGAGCCCGAGGATGCTCAGCAGGAGCCCCTCATTCCTCCCGTCGACCCCGTATCCCTCAGCCTGCTCCTGCCCTTTCTGCACCTCCTGACACCTCTGTCCACACATCTGTTAGTGTCGGGAGCACTTTAGCTGAGCCGTCAACCACCACCACCACTGTGCCTATTTCTGCCGAGCCCATTACCACTCTGAGTCCCAGGCGTCCCCTACCATTATTGAGAGAGGCGAGTCCTCTTTCACCTCCGCAGTAGAGACCCTATCCTGATTGTTGTTCTCGACTCTTGGGGAGTCGTCTTTTGTGCCCTTCACGGCCTCCCCAGCCGTCGACTTCTCGGTCTCCATTGCCGCTGTCTTTTCTGAGAGTGTCATGACATCTGTCCCCACGTCTGTGTCACTGACCTTTCACACCGTCTCGTCGTCTGTTTTCACTTCCACTTCCGCTGCTGCTTCCACTTCGACCTTTCCTGCGTTCCAGACTCTCACAGAGGTTGGGCATCACTTAGTAAGCACAGCACCACTACCCCACTTCCCTGCTGGACCTTCCACTACACTGCCCGCGTGAGACAGCCCCGCACTTCACCAGTTAGACCTGTGCGTCCCTCTGCTCCACCACCCCCCCCCCCCCCCGACACTCTAGTTCAGAGCATTCGTGCTCTTGATGGGGCTGTTAGTGGACTTAGAGGGGATTTCAGGGCTCTCTCTGCCACAGTTAGTGCTGTGCAGACCCGCATCGCCATTCTTCTCAGTATCCAGGCTTGCTTGAACCAGATTCTGGCGCGTCTGCCTCCACCACCGACATCCATCCAGCAGCTACCACGCCCACCACCTCCACCACCACCTTCGCCATAGGACGGTGCTGGTGCACCACCACCAGACTATGCACACACTGGATGCCTTCTATATTTCTGTTGTTTTGCTGGTTGTTTTTTAGCTTGGTGATTTTTGATCCCATCCTCCACACACTGTTTTGGTACCTTTTTGTTCATATCTGTTTATATCTCTTCGGGAGTGAGGGAGCTTATTTTTGGGGACACTGATATTCCGCACCATTTTGACCTCTGCATGCATCACCTGCATTACCATATCATTTTGTAACGACTGGTTTTCATGTATCTGGATTTATTATATTATAATATATGTTTTGGTGGATTTTCTCCTCATGTGTGGTTTTCGTCTCCGTAACTTTCATTTTCAATCGTTTCGTCTTGTTTTCTCGTTTCTTCCTTAGGATCGTCGATTTCGGAGTAAGTCATTCGTGACGGGCTTCATAACGGTCGTATCTTACTGTTAGATCAAGCCTAGGAGTCTTAGAAATCGATCCCGGTGCTCCGCGCTCCGTATCGGAACTTTTGGTGCTTATTAGCCGGTCTAAGAAGGGGCACCGACCGACTAGATGACGATCCAGTCGGTCGGCAATCCTTCTTGAACCGACTAGTTGGCTTTCTAAATTATTCAGGAGTTACTGTTTATCGTTAGTCGGTCTAAGAAGGTTTGTTGACCGACTAGGTTGCAAACTAGTCAGACAGCAATGCTTCTTTAACCGACTAACTCATTAACTAATTTTGACACTAGTTACTGTTTACTCTTAGTCGGTCCATGAACGTTCATCGACCGACTAGATGCCAAACTAGTCGGTCAGTAGTTGTTCATTGACCGACTAACTCTTAGTTCAGGTTTTCGACTGAAGCTACTGTTTACACCTAGTCGGTCTACGTTGGTCGACCGACCGACTAGTTCCCAAACTAGTCGGTCAGTGGTTGTTCTTTGACCGACTAACCAGTGCTGTAAACCCTAGTTTTTCCCTAGCCGCCAGCAAACTCTATAAATACCCCTCCAAACGTTTTCTTCTTCTCCCTCACGAACTAAAACCCTAAATTCTCCCACATTGAGCCCCCATCTTCTTCAACCCATTAATCCTTCATCCCAAGCTCATCCTCCATCATCCAAACCCTCCCTTGTCACAACCCATCTCTCATCTTCCCCAAACCTTCATCAAAACCCCAAAATCCACCTCCAAACTCATTTCTCCAGATTTTTCCCTCTTTTCCAGATCTGAGCCGGATCGTTCTTCTGTTTCCGTAGGTTGCTCGGCATCGCTCCTCCGCCTCTTCACGGTAATACTTGATTCCTTTAGTTTTAGCATGACCCCCATTGACATGTGTGAAACCCTAATAAAATGGATTATTAGAAAGTTAGGATTCTAATAAGAAATCGATTTAGAATCATTGTTCTAATGATTGTTTTGCCATAACAGTGATCTATTCCGTAATTAGCTTGTGACGATCTTCATTGCTCGTCAACCCCGGTATCAGGCAAGTGAAACTTGCAACTCTTGAATTGGGCCATGTCTTAGGCCATTTCCCTTACTTTAGCGTAAAAGAGACTAGACGGTGAAAGGATAGCCGTCTAGACGCCTTTGACCTAGCTTGACAACGAAGCTTGGTCCGTCACCCTCATCATGCTTGTATGTCACATTTACTTTAAATTAACGGTACGCGAATATGTTCATGTCATTGCATTTTGCCTGTCACATTTAAATTCAATTAACGGTACGCAATTATCTGTTCCTGGCATTGCATATTGATTTGTCATCGTGATTGCGTAGCACACGCTACAATGCTATTATTTTCCTGGCTCTTGTTCCAGAAGCGAGCCCTGTAGTTGGAAACCCCAACGCTCGACACACATGGGTGGGGTAAGAGATAAGCGGCCACCTGAGCCCCGAGTTGGCCTGATCCGCCACTCCGGCCAGCAGGCGAAATCTCTAGTGTTTAAGTGATTAATAGTGATAGAGATAAGCGGACTGAGCCACGAGCTGGCCAGCAGGTGGACTCTCTATGCACTAAGTGATAAGTTATAAGTGACAAGTGATAAGTGACAAATGATAAGTGATTAGTGATTTGGTAGCTTTTGCTACATCGTGCGTGCTTGCCTCTCTTTTAAACTGTTGCATCATACTTAACTGCCATGTCATTGCTTAATATAACAAGTGCTAGGTTGTTAGTCACTTTCAGTTTCCTTGCTCAAGTCTTTTAGACTTGCTGACATGTGCCCCTTTCTCTTTTGGGTGACGCATGTTAGACTTTGAGCCCGAGTTACTTGCTGAGGGTGAGGTGTTTGCCGACGCCGAGCTTGCGCCCGAGTCGGGCGAGGACTTCGTGGACACTGGAGATCAGTCTTAGTGTCTACGTCTAGTTTTGTTAGATCTTTTGAGTTGTCGGTGCGTGGCACCTAGTTTGATACTCTGTTATATTCGTCTTTTGTTTGACCTTGTTCTGGGCCTTTAGACTCTTTCTTTTAGCCTGGTGGCTTTTCTGTGATGTTGAATATTTTGTGGACAAACGGTGGGATTGGTATTTCATATCCGTCTTATATTATTATTATTGTTGTTGTTTCGTTTGCAATTACAGGGATCTGCTTATACTAAATTTACGCTTATCAGGCGTGCAGCTTCACAGCTCCACGTTTGAGCGGACCTTCTCACGTCTCGCCTCCATTTAAGGGAAGCGGGTCATGACAGGTTTTAGTGGTGGCCCATGCAGGTCCTTCTGTAACTGCAATTATCGGGATAACGATAATAATACAAGATTGTCCAACAAATAAGTTCGACATCTGAGCCCTAAGCTATGAGTCTAATTGTTTCGTTTTCTGTGTCATTAGATGGCAGGAAGGCGAATCACCCGTGGTGGTGGTAGTGGTGCGCCCCCTCATGACGAGGAGCCTGAGCGGGAGCCCACTAACGGAGAGATGATGCGGATGATGTTGCAGATGATGCAGGTTCAGCAGGGTGTGCTACTGCAGGTACAGAATGCTCCGGTTACTCGAGCTGCTCGGGTGGTGGAAGCCCCTCGCCCTGAGCCCGGGGCGAAGCAGTTCAGAGAGCTGGGTCCTGTATATTTTGATGGGACCGAAGGTCCACTAGCTGCTGATGAATGGATGAGAAATATCGAGGACAATCTGAAGATGTCCAAGGTCAACGAAGTTAGTTGGGTTGACTTGGCGAAGCGCCAGCTGAGGGATAACGCCAGAAATTGGTGGGATGCTGAAGAGAAGATGTTGGTGGAGCCGATCGTCTGGGCTACCTTCAAGGCCAGATTTGATGGTGAGTTCTTCCCGAAAGCTGCCAGGGAAGAGATGCTGCAGCGTTTTATCGATTTGAAGCAAGGGAGCTCGTCGGTGGACCTATATCACCAAGAGTTCATGAGGCTGAGTCGGTTTGCACCAAAGATGGTGCAGGACGCTGAGGAGAGAGCTCAAAGGTTCCTGCAGGAACTTGCTTCGGAGCTCCAGAGTTTTGTGACCTCTTCTGACAGGGAATATTATCAGAAGTTTCTAGTAGCAGTCAAGAGGCAGGAGCTGCTCGTGAACTAGAGGAGGGGGTCTATTGTTGGTGCTGGGAAGAGGCCTGTGGAACAGGCGAGAGCTGTGGTTAGACCTGGATTCAGGCCGAACCAGCCTGCTCAGTTTAAGAGGCCAGGAGGGCCTGTTCGGAGGACTTGCCATTTCTGTGGCAGGGAGGGCCATATCAAGGAATCGTGTAGGAAGTTCTTGGGGCAATGTATTGCCTGTGGAGATCCCGCCCATGTTCTCAGGGAGTGCCCGAGGTTGAAGCAGCCTTGGAAGGCACCTATTGCTGCCCCGCCGTTGCAGCAGAGAGCCCCGGTGCCCGCTGGCCGTGGGGTACCCCTTGTTCCGCAGGGGCATGCCTTTCGGCAGGCAGTTCCGCCAAGGAGGCAGGCATTTCTGATGACCGAGGAGGAGGTTTTGGCCATGGATGAGGTCATTGCAGGTAACTTCCAATCTAGTTGTTCCTTCCCTAATTAGTTGATTGTTAAAATTATGTTGGATGCTTGTGTATGATGTTGCTAGAGTAAGATTTGATTGATTAGACTGTTTGTTAGGTGTGGTTTTGGTTTGCACGTTCCCTGCCCGAGTCCTCTTTGACTCAGGTGCGTCGATGTGTATTTTGGCCCAGAGCTTCGTGAAGAAGCATTCCTTGTCGACGTCCCCTCTCTCCAAGAGTTGGAACATCGTTACAGGGAATGGAGTAGTCACGGTGCATCGTGGGTGCAGTCCTTGCTCTGTGGTGGTTTGTGGACATGAGCTTTATGCTGATTTTATTGTCCACAACATCACCAACTACGATGCGGTCTTTGGGATGGATTGGCTTGCGAGCTTCTATGCTACGATCGACTGCAGGAGGAAGAAGGTGGTGTTCGAGATTCCCGGACATCCAATATTTGAGTTCAGTCGTGGTAGCAGTTCGCTTGGTCCTGTCAGATTTCGGGCCAGGCCGGAGGAGGTTGTGGCTATGCAGATGGAGATGGAGTGGCCAGTTGTGGTGCGAGATTTTGGCGACGTCTTCCCCGAGGAGATGTCTGGTTTGCCACCTGAACGAGCTCTAGAATTTTCTATTGATCTTGTTCCGGGAGCGCAGCCGATTTCGAAGGCGCCGTATCGTATGGCACCAGCAGAATTGGAAGAGTTGCGGAAGCAGTTGGATGAGCTTTTGCGGAGGGGTTATATCAATCCTAGCGTGTCTCCGTGGGGAGCACCGGTGTTGCTGGTGAAGAAGAAGGATGGTTCGCGTCGCATGTGCGTGGACTATCGGGAGTTGAATGCGGTGACCATTAAGAATAAATACCCATTGCCTCGCATCGATGATATTTTTGATCAGCTTGGAGGTTCGAGGGTGTTTTCTAAATTGGATTTGAGGAGTGGTTACCATCAGTTGAAGGTGAAGAAGGGAGATGTTCCGAAGACAGCGTTCAGGACGAAGTATGGACACTATGAGTTTGTGGTTATGCCTTTCGGCGTAACTAACGTGCCCGCAGTTTTCATGAATCTGATGAACCTGATTTTCTACGACTTTTTGGATAATTTTGTCGTTATCTTCATTGACGACATTCTGATCTACTCGAAGTCGGAGGAAGAGCATGCCTCGCACTTGAGGATGGTATTGGAGATGTTGAGGAAGCATCGGTTGTATGCTAAGTTTTCGAAGTGCGAGTTCTGGCTGGATAGAGTTGCTTTTCTCGGGCATGTGGTGACTGGAGATGGAATTTCTGTGGATCCCGACAAGATTAGGGTCATCAGGGAGTGGCCCGTTCCCTCGTCAGCTTCCGAGATCCGGAGTTTCCTTGGTTTGGCGGGATATTATCGTCGTTTCATTAAGGAATTTTCCTGTATTGCCGAGCCGATGACCAGATTGACGCGGAAGGATGTACCTTTTGTTTGGTCGGGTGATTGTGAGAGTGCTTTTGGTGTTCTGAGAGAGCGTCTGACGACTGCCCCTATACTTGTTGTGCCTGATCGCAGCGGTGGATTTGAGATCTTTTGCGATGCTTCTGGCAAGGGTCTCGGTTGTGTGTTGCATCAGCACGGGCATGTTGTGGCTTATGCGTCTCGTCAGCTTAAGGTTCATGAGAAGAATTACCCGACGCATGATTTGGAGTTGGCTGTCGTTGTGTTTGCTCTTAAGATTTGGAGGCACTTCTTGCTGAGTGAGAAAGTGAAGATTTTCACCGATCACAAAAGCTTGAAGTATATTTTCACTCAGAAGGAGCTCAACATGCGACATCGTCGATGGTTGGAGCTTATGGCAGATTATGAGATTGATTTGCAGTATCACCCTGGCAAGGTGAATGTGGTTCCAGATGCTTTGAGTAGGCTTCCCGTGGTGATGATGTTGACCTCGCAGTGGAGATTGCAGCAGGATTTTTGCGAGTCCGGAGTGGATATTGTCCTTCCTGGGAAGGATTCGTCGTTGATGTACATGCAGGTACAGTCGACGATCGTGGATCAGATTAAGGCAAGTCAGGCCGGAGATCCGAAGTTGGTAAGGATTCGAGGGCAGGTGGAAGCCGGTCTGCGGACTGACTTTTTGATTCATGAGGATGGCTCGCTGAGGTTTGGAGCCAGGTTGTGTGTGCCAGCTGGGGATATTAGAGAGGAGTTGATGGTGGAGGCACACAGTTCGCCGTATTCTGTGCATCCTGGTGGCACCAAGATGTACCAGGATCTTCGTCTGAATTATTGGTGGCATGGTATGAAGAGGAGTGTGGCTCGGAGTGTAGCCAAGTGTTTGGTTTGCCAGCAAGTGAAGGCGGAGCATCAGCGTATGGCCGGGTTGCTGCAACCGCTTCTGATTCCGGAGTGGAAGTGGCAACACATCACTATGGATTTCGTGACTGGACTACCTCGGAGTCCGAAGCAGAATGACGCGATTTGGTGATCGTAGATCGATTGACCAAATCCGCGCACTTTATTCCGTTCCGGGTGGGACAGTCCACTGAGGCGCTAGCAAGGAGATACATGGAGGTAAAATTCTTTTACTCTCCGTTTTATGTCCTTTTCCTAGTTTGGATAGTGATGTAACGTGAATCGTGCAGGAGGTCGTGCGACTTCAGGGAGTCCCCGTGAGTATCGTGTCTGACAGAGACACGAGGTTCACATCTCAGTTCTGGCAGAGTTTGCAGAAGAGCTTGGGTACGCGTCTGAGTTTCAGCACGGCGTACCATCCGCAGACGGATGGCCAGTCCGAGAGGAGGATTCAGATTTTGGAAGACATGCTGAGAGCGTGCATGTTGGATTTCAAGGGTTCGTGGGAGGACCATCTACATTTGGTGGATTTTTCTTACAACAACAGCTTCCAGGCGAGTATTGGCACGGCGCCTTTCGCCGCTCTTTATGGGAGGAAATGTCGATCACCATTGAGTTGGGATGACGTTGGTGATCGGGAGTTGTTGGGACCTGAGATGATCGTGGAGGCCGTGGATATCGTCAGGAATATTCGGGAGAGGTTGAGGATTGCTCAGGACCGTTTTAAGCATTGGGCGGATGCTAAACGTCGTCCTTTGGAGTTTCAGCTGGGCGATCATGTGTTTCTGAGGATTTCCCCGAATCGTGGAGTGATTCGTTTTAGGAAGTGAGGAAAGTTGAGCCCGCGATACATTGGACCATTTGATGTTTTGGAGAGGGTCGGCGAAGTGGCTTATCGCTTAGCCTTGCCGCCATCTTTGGAAGGAGTCCATGATGTTTTCCATGTATCGCAGCTTCGTCGATACATCAGCGATCCGTCTCATGCCGTGGATTTCTCGGAGATCGCCGTTCGCTCAGATTTGACGTATGACCAGCATCCAGTGCAGATTCTGGACAAGCGTCAGAAGTCACTTCGAAACAAGGTCGTCGATCTTGTTAGAGTGATGTGGCGGCACGGTTCGCCGGGAGAGTCCACTTGGGAGAGAGAAGATGAGATACGAGAGCGTTTCCCACTTTTGTTTTCGGACACGTGAGTGTTTGGAAATTCCGAGGACGGAATTTTTCTTAAGTTGGGGAGGATGTAACGACTGGTTTTCATGTATCTGGATTTATTATATTATAATATATGTTTTGGTGGATTTTCTCCTCATGTGTGGTTTTCGTCTCCGTAACTTTTATTTTCGATCGTTTCGTCGTGTTTTCTCGTTTCTTCCTTAGGATCGTCGATTTCGGAGTAAGTCATTCGTGACGGGCTTCATAACGGTCGTATCATACTGTTAGATCAAGCCTAGGAGTCTTAGGAATCGATCCCGAAGCTCCGCGCTCCGTATCGGAACTTTTGGTGCTTATTAGCCGGTCTAAGAAGGGGCACCGACCGACTAGATGACGATCCAGTCGGTCGGCAATCCTTCTTGAACCGACTAGTTGGCTTTCTAAATTATTCAGGAGTTACTGTTTATCGTTAGTCGGTCTAAGAAGGTTTGTTGACCGACTAGGTTGCAAACTAGTCGGACAGCAATGCTTCTTTAACCGACTAACTCATTAACTAATTTTGACACTAGTTACTGTTTACTCTTAGTCGGTCCATGAACGTTCATCGACCGACTAGATGCCAAACTAGTCGGTCAGTAGTTGTTCATTGACCGACTAACTCTTAGTTCAGGTTTTCGACTGAAGCTACTGTTTACACCTAGTCGGTCTACGTTGGTCGACCGACCGACTAGTTCCCAAACTAGTCGGTCAGTGGTTGTTCTTTGACCGACTAACCAGTGCTGTAAACACTAGTTTTTCCCTAGCCGCCACCAAACTCTATAAATACCCCTCCAAACGTTTTCTTCTTCTCCCTCACGAACTAAAACCCTAATTTCTCCCCCATTGAGCCCCCATCTTCCTCAAGCCATTAATCCTTCATCCCAAGCTCATCCTCCATCATCCAAACCCTCCCTTGTCACAACCCATCTCTCATCTTCCCCAAACCATCATCAAAACCCCAAAATCCACCTCCAAACCCATTTCTCCAGATTTTTCCCTCTTTTCCAGATCTGAGCCGGATCGTTCTTCCGTTGCCGTAGGTTGCTCGGCATCGCTCCTCCGCCTCTTCACGGTAATACTCGATTCCTTTAGTTTTAGCATAACCCCCATTGACATGTGTGAAACCCTAATAAAATGGATTATTAGAAAGTTAGGATTCTAATAAGAAATCGATTTAGAATCATTGTTCTAATGATTGTTTTGCCATAACAGCGATCTATTCCGTAATTAGCTTGTAACGATCTTCATTGCTCGTCAACCCCGGTATCAGGCAAGTGAAACTTGCAACTCTTGAATTGGGCCATGTCTTAGGCCATTTCCCTTACTTTAGCGTAAAAGAGACTAGACGGTGAAAGGATAGCCTTCTAGACGCCTTTGACCTAGCTTGACAACGAAGCTTGGTCCGTCACCCTCATCATGCTTGTATGTCACATTTACTTTAAATTAACGGTACGTGAATATGTTCATGTCATTGCATTTTGCCTGTCACGTTTAAATTCAATTAACGGTACGCAATTATCTGTTCCTGGCATTGCATATTGATTTGTCATCGTGATTGCGTAGCACACGCTACAATGCTATTATTTTCCTGGCTCGTGTTCCAGAATCGAGCCCTGTAGTTGGAAACCCCAACGCTCAACACACATGGGTGGGGTAAGAGATAAGCGGCCACCTGAGCCCCGAGTTGGCCTGATCTGCCACTCCGGCCAGCAGGCGAAATCTCTAGTGTTTAAGTCATTAATAGTGATAGAGATAAGCGGACTGAGCCACGAGCTGGCCAGCAGGTGGACTCTCTATGCACTAAGTGATAAGTGATAAGTGACAAGTGATAAGTAAAAAATGATAAGTGATTAGTGATTTGGTAGCTTTTGCTACATCGTGCGTGCTTGCCTCTCTTTTAAACTGTTGCATCATACTTAACTACCATGTCATTGCTTAATATAACAAGTGCTAGGTTGTTAGTCACTTTCAGTTTCCTTGTTCAAGTCTTTTAGACTTGCTGACATGTGCCCCTTTCTCTTTTGGGTGACACATGTTACACTTTGAGCCCGAGTTACTTGCTGAGGGTGAGGTGTTTGCGGACGCCGAGCTTGCGCCCGAGTCGGGCGAGGACTTCGTGGACACTGGAGATCAGTCTTAGTGTCTACGTCTAGTTTTGTTAGATCTTTTGAGTTGTCGGTGCATGGCACCTAGTTTGATACTCTGTTATATTCGTCTTTTGTTTGGCCTTGTTCTGGGCCTTTAGACTCTTTCTTTTAGCCTGGTGGCTTTTCTTTGATGTTGAATATTTTGTGGACAAACGGTGGGATTGGTATTTCATATCCGTCTCATATTATTATTATTGTTGTTGTTTCGTTTGCAATTACAGGGATCTGCTTATACTAAATTTACGCTTATCAGGCGTGCAGCTTCACAGCTCCACGTTTGAGCGGACCTTCTCACGTCTCGCCTCCATTTAAGGGAAGCGGGTCGTGACACATTTCCTTTTTTTATTTTCATCATGCATGCATCCTCACCCACCCCACCCATTTCACGTCTCTCGGTGTGTCACACTTCGCATATTGAGGATACTGTGCACTTTAGCTTGGGGGAGTGAGTTCTCTCGCTTTTGCTTTTTGTCACCCTTTTATTTTTGCTTTTCTCACATTTTCCACTGTTGCACTCATTTTCACCCACTTTTTCGTTTTTTTATCTTGCATCACTTTTTCTTACCTTTTTTAGTGTGCTGCATTTCGTAGTAGTTTCTATTTTCTTTTATCCTTATTTCTTTCATCTTTTGCTAGAGATGACTTTTCTGTGATGATGATGACGTGGTGATTAGCTTATCTCTGTTTGCATGCTATTTTGTCATGCCGTAGTTTTTATTTCAGATATCATATGCTGTGTCTTGCTATGCAGTTGAGATAGTAACCCACCTTTTCCTGTATGAATATGGATGAAATTATGTTATTAGCTGAAGTCTGATAATTCATATGTATGCTCTTCGTAGAAAACACACCAAGCTTCACGCATTGATTGCTTATATCTGGAGTACTGCTTTCCTTTCTTATATCACTTCTTATTGCATGAAAATTGTACGCCTCACTTTCAGGTTGAATGAATATATGTTAGGTTGATATAACTGGACTAGTTTACTTTCTGAGATTAAATTGAGTAGATTACATTACTCTGCTGAAAGTTGTTGTGCACGTCTTATAGAGTGAACCGAGTGTTACATTTATTTCGTTCTCCACATATCTTGAGCATTAATTCTCTACTTATATTCATTGGTGAATGTCCCTTTAGCGGATCCTATATTGGCAATTCCCCTGCTTTATAAAGTCCATGCTCCACTACCCCCAAAATCAAAAAGAAAAATACATGTATATCTTTCTATCTTTTGATTTGGGATCACAGTTGTATATATGATTCTAAAAAAATGAGAAAAAGAAAAGAAAAGAGAAAAGAAGTTTATACATGATCCCATCTCATACTCTTTCTCTCTTTCTTCCCTCTTTTGTTTTTATTCTATCATGGAGCTTCAAAAATGGGGAATATATTTATTGATTTATCTTATGCCACCACGCTTATAGATAAGCTTGGGGGAGAGGAACCAATGATGTGTGAGATAGTGACTACCTGACAGTGCATGACAACCTAACCTAGGCAATTTTCTATACTTGGTGAGATCACTAAAAGTTTTACGAAATCCAGGAATTGACACTTAGCATACATTTCATGAAAACCATACTTTTCTATTCTTACTACTCCATATTGTGTGATATCTCTTATACTCCAGGTAGAAAGTATTCAATTGAAAAGTGTGGGATCTATGATTATGTATACCGCTTTTGATGCTTCAGACGATGTTAGCTCTAGAACGACTCCATATTTCATACTATTTTGATATTCTTAGGTTTTCTATTTTGAATGCATCCATATACTATAATATCGAGATAAAAATCTTTGGCGTGAGTTTTACATTCTCCGTGTGCTACATGAGTAAGTAAACCCCACGTCCTGAGAAAAATGATCTAGCATCTCCTTCTTCGCTTTCTATTCTATTTTTTCATTTTTCTTTCTTTTTATTACTTTTCCCGTCAGGTTCACCTTTTACTTATCTTCCTCGAGGACGAGTAAGAGGTAAGCTTGGGGGATTTTGATCACTCCAAATTTTACACCTTTTTTCTGCATATTTGCATGCCGTTTTGATCGCCCATATCGTGTTTTTCACGATTATTCGACAATATTGCGCTGCTTTTCACTATTTCTTGTTTTTGTCGTATTTCAGGAAATATGGAGCGATATGGAGCGATTTTGAGATCAAGGGGTTTGCAAGTGCTAAGGAGTGTCACCCATGGCTCGTTTGAGGGTCATTCAGCGATGGAGGATGAGTGGAAGAAGAAGGAACCTCTAAAGAGCGACGAGGAGGAGAAACAGAGAAGATTGGGCATTTACAGCATGCCACTCGGCCGAGTGGAGCACTCACTCGGCCGAGCAAGAAGGCCCACTCGACCGACCAAAGAGGACACGCACAAGAGAGAATCAGCGTGTACTCGACCGAGTGACGACAGCCCACTCGGCCAAGTAGGAATGTTCACTCGCCCGAGTGGCACGGGAAATTCGTCCAGAGAGAGGCCAGAGTTACTGGAATCTGTCAGACATTCTGAGAGGTCACACACGGCCGAGCATGAAATGCCACTCCGCCGAGTGAATAAAGCCCCTCGGTCGAGTCATCTCCGAAGGCAGACCCTGAGACCCCCTGACTTACTGTTTTCTTATAGGGTTTGTCACTCGGCCGAGTGAACCGCTCCGCCTGCTGCTAAGGTTGCGATTTCTGGGCTGCGCAATGGCAGTTTGGTCACGATTTTTTGGGCGATTTTAGAGGGTATTTAAACCCAGTTATTGCCCTAGTTTAGAGAGCTTTTGAACAACAAAATTTTAGACTTTCTTTTAGCGATTTGAGGGCTACTCTTTGGTGAATTTTTAGCTGGAAATCATTGCCATCTACATTGGTTTGTCAATTCCTATTGAAAACTCTATTTTTATGCATTATTTCTCTTTTGCAATGAATTATGCAGATATTATTGTTGATTTTTCTGAGATTTGCATGATGTCTAGTGAGTAGATTTGATGTTCTATGGCTTGGGGATGAACCCTATGGACCCTATTTCTAAATTGTGATGAATTTGTGGAATTGTTGCTAGAATTGATCAGGGTTAGGTTGAGATTGATTAATTACGGATAGCTAGGAATTCATATCGATTGGGATTTGCAAGAGATTGGATACCAATTGATAGGAAGGCCTAGATATTCGATTTAGATTGACAATTGGATTTCTCTAGACTTGGTTTACAAGAGATTGGACCAAAGCTAGGATTTTTAATTGTGATTCTATACCCATATCCGTTTGCAAGAGATTGGGCGGATAGGAACTATCACAACCTAGGTCGTAGCTCGAGTTTTCACGAGAGTGGACTCGAGATAAGATTGAACAATGATGTCGTTCTTCATGCTAGCGGCTTAGGCTAAGGTTTGCACGAGAGTGGGCCCTATCCTAGGTTTGCTATAGACGGCAATAGCGCGAGAGCGTGAGTTTGGTTCTACATTTAGTTGCGACTAGTTCACCTATATATAAGTTTAGCAATAATGAAACTTATGAATCATAATGATGAGAGAAGGTCCGTAATGGGGATTCCCTATCCCTAGACGTTTTATTAAATTGATATTTCTCTCGATATTTGAACGATTGTGGTTGTTATACCCCAAACTATTCTTGATTCTGTTGATAGCTATGTGATTGGAAAGAGACACGGTCATTTGTTCCTCCCTGAGTTCGATACCCGCTCGCTGCTACATAGTGCGCTTGTGGTAAAACTACACGTCGTTCTCTGGGTGTACACTCGGAAGCGATCAGCGTGGCTATCAAAAAGCTAAGCCGGTTGGTATTCAAAGAAAACAAAAGCCATAAACAAAAAACCCTAAACTCTTAACTGTTGATTTTCCATGATCAAATGTCAACCGTCTTTTATCTTGTCCTAGTCAGCCCTAGGATTCAAAAAACACTGTCAAATGTATTATATATATATACACACACACACTAGTCTATTACCCGTGCCCGAGGGCACGGTTCATTTAAGATTTTCCCCCAAGAAATTTTTGTTCCCCAAAAAATTATTTCCACAGCCAAAATTGCATGTAACAATAAATTAGCGTAAAAATATTTAGCAGTATGGGTGCATTCGGCGTGGGAGGCTTCGCGCGGAACAATAAATTTGGCGGGTGCCTTCGACACGGAACAACAAATTCGGTGCGGATGACTTCGGCGCAAAACAACAAATTCGGCACGGGTGCCCTTGGCACAAAACAACAAATTTGCGCAAAACAACAAATTTGCGCAAAACAACAAATTTGAATGTACCCGGCGCGGGCACGGTTCATTTAAGATTTCCCCCCACGAAATCTTTGTTCCCCAAAAAATAATTTCTATAGCCAAAATTGCACTGAATAACAAATTAGGGTAAAAATATTAAGCGGCACGTGCGCCTTTGGTGCGGAACAAAAAATTCGGTGCAGGTGCATTTGAAATGGAACAACAAATTCGACGCAGGTGCCTTCGATGCAGAACAACAAATTCGGCGTAAAAAATTCGGTGCGGGCGCCTTTAGCGCTAAAATATTTGTTCTCCTAAAATTATTTTCACAACCAAAATTACACGGAACAACAAATTAGCTTAACAATATTTAGCGGCACGGGCGCCTCGGCGCGGAACAACAAAGTCGGCGTAAGCGCATTCGATACAGAACAACAAATTCGGCACGGGCACCGTCGACACAGAACAACAAATTCGGTACGGGCGCCTTCGGTGCGGAACAACAAATTTTGCGCAAAAAAATTTGTGGCCTTCGCCCCTCTCCCCAAAAATTATTTCATCTCCAAATTTTTTAGCACATGCACCTTCGACACGGGTGAGAGAGAGAGATCCCCCAAAAGCATGGGTCCGCTGAGTATTTTTTCACCAAAAGTTTTATTTTCAAATACAAATTTCAAAATTTTAAGTTTTCAAACCAAATTTCAATTTTCACACTTTCCCCCCAAGTTCCCTCACAAAACTTATCCTAGTCATCAACTATTGTTTGGCCCAGTCAGTTTTTGCTTTCCACGTAGGACAAAGGCCGTCTCATATGACAAAATTCAAAAACCTCCCTCAAATGTAATATAGATACGTAGGAGCTATAATCCAAGTTCAAATGCATAGACTTAACACTAAACTTATGACCCTTATTTAATTTTTCTAAATCAAAGTAATCTATTGCCTCATCTCTCGTGATAAATTAAAGAGAAATGGCATGCATACAGGCTTCTGTTGCTGCTTGCTAATATATAAAATTAATTGACATTACACATAAATTTAGTTAGGATATTCACCTGATAAAATCTGATATCAAATATTTTATTTACAGAATCTATCAATATAGTCTGCCATTATCGATATACCATTAAAGTATCATTGTCAGACTTACAAAAAAATTTTGAATTTTTAATCACCAAGTTGTAAACACATGAATCCATGTATCTACTTTCAGATAGCATGCACTGCTAATTCAATTTAAATGAAATTATGTTCATTGATCGGAATTAAGTTATGAATTTTAAGACTCTTATATAATAGACTGATGCAACTCTGTGACTGAAATTTTTACTGCAGTTATTATTTCATATCACCATACCAAGGCTTATCATATCTTAGATCATGCAACAACAATACATATTCATTCATACTTTTCCTTTCCCATACAATGATAGTCTCTTTTCAGTACAAATCCCAGTCTTTTCTAGTAAAAATCCAGATATAATCAAACTCCAAATCGCACGGTTGCCTCGGACTACTTTGCTATCATTGCACGGTTGCTTCAAACTCCATGTATCATTGCACGGTTGCCTTGGACTTCTTTGATATCGATCCTGATTCTGCCACCTTTTATGAATAAATGCATTTCAAATAACAATTTACCTGAGCAATCATGTATCATTGCACGTTTGCCTCGGACTTCTTTTCTATCAATCCTGTCTCTGCCAACTTATATAAAGAAATGCAGTTCAAATAATAATTTACCTGAGCAATGTATGTAATGCCCTACCAGCTACTGCACAAGTACTAGAGGGGGGGTGAATAGTACTTTAAAATAATAAGGCGTATAATTCCAAATTAAATTGCACACAACTACCAAATCAATTTGCGGAAGCTTAAATTGAATGACAACAATGAAATTAACAATGCTAACAAACGATGTTAATGGGTTCGGATCCACCCAAGTCTCCCCGACTTGTTCCCGATGATCCTACGTCCCAACCACCCGGATCCCCTCCGGATACTTGAGTTAGAAACCCTAACTCAAGATTTCCACTATGAATATCTTGTGAAAAACCTTCACAAGATCAAATCATACATGCAATGGCAAAGTGAATCCCACAACCCGGGATCACAAACTTCTCTCACAACCGAGAGAATCACAAAGCAATATTAAAGAGTTTAATATGAAATAAACAAGCTTACCACAAAATCCTATACCTTGAGTTTTTCTTACCCAATAGGTGGAATGAAGGATTTGAGGAAGATGAAGTTACCAAACCCTAGCACCAAGGAAATGAGCAGCAATGGGTGCCTAGGGATGATTTGGAAACTTGAATCAAGCAATAGCTTGAAGAGCTCACCAAGAACAAGCTTCTCTCTAGATCTAGAAATGAGAGAGAATGGGTTTCTTGTGAGGAAGAGAGCTTTAGATTTGAGGGAGAATAGCTATCTCTTTAGAACTCAATGAATCTCTTAATGGCAGCTCTCTTCTAGATAGAAATGACCTAGGTTCGTATTTATAGGAACCCAAAAACACAAGTTAGGTCATTCTCCAACGGAAAGAAATCTGTGAGAATTAGTCGGTCAAAGAACACTCACTGACCGACTAGTTCATCAACTAGTCGGTCAGCCAAACAACGTGGACCGACTAAGAGTAGATCTGAGAAGAAAGAGAATTTCAGACCTAGAAATCTAGTCGGTCCAAGAACACTTTCTGACCGACTAGTTTCACAACTAGTCGGTCATCCAATGAACGTAGACCGACTAAGAGGCAAAACAACTTAGTCTGAAGGCAAGTTGACTTAGTCGGTCCAAGAACAAAAGTTGACCGACTAGATTGTCAACTAGTCGGTCATCAAACGTTCTTAGACCGACTAACGGTAAACAGTAGCTTAGGAGAATTTTAGAGTGAACAGTAAGTCTCAACTAGTCGGTCAAAGAAGCATCACTGACCGACTAGTTCACAAACTAGTCGGTCGGTGAGTCAACGTAGACCGACTAACTGTAAACAGTAAAGTCCAAGAAATTAAGGAATCAAACTAGTCGGTCCAAGAACAGTTGCCGACCGACTAGATCACCATCTAGTCGGTCAGTACTTGTTCTTGTACCAACTAACATGCACAACAAAGTCCGAATCGAAGCGCGACGCTTCGAGGAAGTTAGAATGAACTTGTGCAAGGATCCTAGAGCTACGAAATGAGCGTAATGAAGATAGAAACGTAAGATATACTCAAGGCTTAACATTCTATCAATCGAAACTAAAAGACTATAAATAAAACCTTAATAAACGGTCTTTGAGAGCTTCGATTGAATCTTCATAACTTCCAAAGCGTTGCAGGAGCTTCAACGAAGCTTTAGGCATGAATATGAGCTTTGGAAAGTGTTGAGATGTCGCTTTGAATATTCTCGTGAAATTGGCGACGATCTCCAATACTGCGCTCACAAATTGTTAGTTCATGAATTATTTATGTTTGCTCATCATCCAAAACCAAATCCGGGGAGTCCAATATTCAACATTCTCCCCCTTTTTGGTGATGACAAACCAACATAAATAATAATCAAAGATAATAATTCAAATGTAAAATACTTACTCCCCCTGCATTGATGACACGTTAATTCCAAAATGAATATAAATGAATTGCATCAAGCAGACGAGTAAGATAAATAAAATGAATTGATTTTTGAAATATCGGATTTTGAAAATCCTTATATGTATCTTAACTCCCCCTGAATCTAACATATCAAACTAGATTCTTGGAAATTGAGTTAAATTTTCATTTGCGCTATTTATTATCATTATCTCTCCCCCTTTGGCATTATCCCAAAAACGGGGGGCATACAACGACAACAATTAGGAAATGTAAAATCCAACATCGGGAGTCGTAGACAATGACGATGGAACTAATTTTGACACCAAGGGAAAAAAAATATTGTGGAAAGCAAATCAAGGTGTGCCAAAATGTCCATTATCAATAAAAATCAACGATAATCAAAATCATCAAAAAAATAATATTTGGTATTTTTTTTATTTATTGAATAATGAAACATACTCTCCAATATTCAATTTTTCTTGGTTAAATTTGTGCATGGAAAACAATTCTATATGAATATAGAAATATGATCTATTTAACCAAGTTTGCATGCTACGAGCGACGAAATCACATTTCATATACATTCAACGAATATTAAAATGTGCACGACGAATTAAGATAAAGACAATGACGATGTATATATATAAATGATAACATCAAGAGTACATCCAAGAAGATATCAATACATCAAAATACAACATACCCATCAAGAAGAGATACATCATCATCATCATCCTCATCAAAATAAATACTACAACAAGGACACCATCCAAAATACATCAAAACATCATAACCCTCATACTCTATCCTAACCCAAAATACTCTCGCTAAGATATATCATCCAAAGCGTATATGGAGAGTCCTCGGAACAACGATCACGAGGAGGAGGCTGGATCTGCAGCGTCCGTGGGTCCAGTCGACGGAGTGGACTCAGGCTCTGCAGGGAGAAGAGGTGTCTCAACAGATGGAATCGTCGGGGCAGGAGTGGAGATCTCAGCAACAGGCTCAACAGCAGCATGAGTCTCGACAGAAGCAGCAGCAGCAGATACATGAGCAGGCTCGGAAACTGGGTCAGCAACAGGCTCAGAAGGCTGAAGAGCTGCAACAGATGGCTCTGGAACACCGGAAGTGGTGGCAACTCCAGGAGCAGAAGTGGAAGTACCAGCAGCAGCAGCAGCAGTGGCCTCATCGCCACGGGCAAAAGAAGTGACAAGCTCGTCAATCTCCTCATCGTCCATCTCCTCGGCCTCAGAAACTGAAGGAGGAAGATCGATCCCCATCAGACGAGCCATACGACAAACGACCTCCTCGGTACGAGCCAAACGTGACTCGTGCCGACGAAGAAGGCGTACGACATCGTCCAATGTAGCCGGACGAGAGGGGGCTGCAGCAGCTGACGGAGAAGCCTGAGAAGCAGATGCGGTAGACCTCTACACGTGACGAAGAGCCGCTAGAGATTTCTTCACGGCCGTCGCGTTCAGAGGCGTACCCAAGGGACGCTCATCGTCAGGAGGGAGGGGGACTCGGAAATGACGGAATACGAGAGTCAACAGGCAAGGGTATGGAATGTGCGCAGACTTATTGGTCTTGCGTATACACTCGAAAGAATCCATCTTATCGAGTATCACGCGAGCCCAATTTATCTCGCACCCCAAGAAAAGAGCGTATATGAGTTTCAAGAACGGCTGGGATGGGAGTGAAGAGGATCCATACTTAGGGAGGAGATACGACTTCAAAATCAGGTTAAGAACCCACGCATTCGGCTTAAAATATTTCGATGGAACACCAATGAATGCGGAGGGGATAACCTGGAAAATCTCAGAAAGAATAGACTGATCCAAGGAAGAAATGTCGTCTACGGAAATGTCCGAAGGGAGGAGACCACACGACGCACAACCAAGGATCTCCCCAAAGATTTCTTCCGTGAGAACTATAGGAGTTCCCAAGACAGTCGTCTCAATGGAGTGGCTGGCATCGTACTGGCCTCGAATACGGTTGGCATAGAACAATTTCACGAGGCGAGGGTACGGTTTGGGATTGGCCTTGGGGTCGTATCGGAGATAATCTAGAAGGCCACTATAAGACAGAAGATCAGCAAGGCCGAGAAAATCAGAGAACTGAACGTAATGCTCCAACAGCAGTGGACAGTGTTCTATACGGTTGTACGCGGCGAGACACTGAGGGTCATCGCGGCACAACGATATGTCTACACCGCCAACTGGCATAGGAGCTTTACCCTTGGCCTTACGGGTCTTCGGAGGTGGGGTAGGTTCCCTAGTAGGCTCATCCTCAGGGATAAAATCAGTATCGGAATCGGGAGGAGTAGCCGGAGATTGGAGAATAGGCTTTTTGGTCTTGGACTTACGGGGTTTGGCTGTGGCAGTCCTAGGCTTCTTAAGAGGGGGCGACGAAGGAGAGGCTTGGGTAGACTTGGCACGACGCTTAGGCTTCGGGGGATTCCTAGGGTCCGAAGGTTGTTCTACGGTCATAGGAGAGGCCCCGGAAGAGGCGATCGGAATGCGAGTCTTAGCCATAGCACTACGAGCACAAGCAAGTAATCACGGAGGATCAACAACCCTAAGCACAAAACCTAGAAGCTAGCACAAAACCCTAGAACACCAAATGAAATCGAACACACAAACCCTAGAGGAGAAATTTCGAAACCCTAGAAAACCTAGGAGGAGAAAACGAACCCTAGGGCAAGAAATTGACCTAGGAGAGGGAGGGAGATACCTAGGAGGTGGAGTCGACGGCGGCGGACGGCGGGGATGGCCGGAGATTTGGCCGGAGACGACGGATTTTGAAGGAGGGTTCGATCGGGGTTTTGGGGTTTTCGAGTTTGAGCTGAGAGGAAACCGACTAAAAATGAAATTAGTCGGATGAAAAATGAGTATAAGTCGGTTGGAAGACGAAAAGACTCAACTGCCCTAACCCACTTAGTCGGTCACAGTTCAAGTACTGACCGACTAGATTACGATCTAGTCGGTCGGTCAATGAGCTTGAACCGACTAAGTCGAAACAGTAGCTCAGAGTGATTTTTAGGGCTGGATTTAGTCGGTCGCAGTATACTTACTGATCGACTAGTTTTCAATCTAGTCGGTCGGAAAGTGTACTATGACCGACTAACGAAAGAAAAAGATAGGAGATGGATATTTGCTTGATCTAGTCGGTCTGAGTTCATTTGCTGACCGACTAGATGAGCATCTAGTCGGTTGACAAGTGAACTGAAACCGACTAGAAGAGTCCAAAAATAGAAATTTGATTTCTCTTCACAAACCACTTGGATGAAACATCCTAACTCACTCATTAGTCATCTAAATTACCCCATAAAACGTCGAAATCTTAAGTACGACATTGAAATACGAATTCGAGCAATAAATTCGAATAAATCACATAAAATTCCCAAAAATTCAATTAATCTAGCATGAATGAAATATCGCGAAATATATTTACATGCAAGATGATTGAATTTAAATATGAATCCTATATCTCGGATTCACCCATAATCCCCAATTCTCGACGCAACCGCACAAAGGAGTCCTCCTTTAGGGGTTTCGTGAAAATATCGGCGATTTGCTTTTGGGTTTCAACGTACACTAAAATGATGTCCTTTTTAGCAACATGATCATCTAAGAAATGGTGTCAGACATCTATGTGTTTCGATCGGGAATGGTGCACCGGATTCTTTGAAAGACAAATAGCACTTTGGTTATCCACCATGATAGGGCTAGTATCACAATGAATACCAAAATCCTTCAATGTGTGTCTCATCCAAAGAACCTGGGCACAAGCGGCACCGGCGGCAATATATTCTGCCTCGGTGGTTGAAAGTGATACCGAATTTTTCTTCTTGGAAAACCAAGAGACAAGAGAATTTCCTAGAAAATGGCAAGTGCCACTAGTACTTTTCCTGTCGGATTTGCATCCCGCATAATCAGCGTCACTATATGAGACTAACTCATATGTGCTAGATCTCGGATAAAGTAATCCAAAATCTAATGTGTAACTTAGATAGCGAAAAATACGTTTTACCGCTACAAAGTGAGAATCCTTAGGTTGAGACTGATAACGAGCACATATGCATACGGCAAACATAATATCGGGCCTACTTGCGGTAAGATAAAGCAAACTACCTATCATACCTCGATATAGACGAATGTATACATCCTTACCGCCCGTATCCTTGTCAAGATGCGTAGTCGTGCTCATTGGAGTCTTTTTCCCGGAGGCATTCTCCATTCCAAATCGCTTTAGCAACTCCACTGTGTACTTCGTTTGGTGAATGAAGATTGCATCGTTCATTTGGCGAATTTGGAGACCTAAGAAATATTTGAGTTCGCCCATGTGGCTCATCTCAAATTGTTCCTTCATCACATTAGAAAACTCTTCGCAAAGAGCGAAGTTAGTAGCACCGAAAATGATATCATCAACATAAATTTGAACTAATAAAATACCATTATTTGCATGCTTAATAAAAAGTGTTGAATCGGCTTCGCCCATTTTAAAATTCAAATCCAAAAGAAAATTCTTTAGGCGATCATACCAAGCTCGAGGAGCTTGTCTCAAACCATAAAGAGCTTTCTTTAGTTTAAAAACGTGATTCGGAAATTTTTCATTTATGAAGCCCGGAGGTTGAGAAACGTAAACTTCCTCAACGACATCTCCGTTTAAAAATGCACTTTTAACATCCATTTGAAATAATTTAAAATTCTTATGGCATGCAAAAGACAAAAGTAATCTAATTGATTCTAATCTAGCTACCGGAGCGAAAGATTCTTCGAAATCGATACCTTCCTCTTGACGATAGCCTTGAGCTACTAACCGAGCTTTGTTCCGGACGACGACTTGGTTTTCGTCGGTTTTGTTCTTGAAGATCCACTTTGTCCCTATGACGGTGTGGTTCTTCGATGGCAATGGAACAAGCTCCCAAACTTCATTCCTTTCGAATTGAATGAGCTCCTCCTCCATGGCTAAGATCCAAGCGCTATCTTCACATGCTTCATTAATATTCTTTGGCTCTATTGATGAGGCAAAGGCACAATTTGCGAAGTGGTGAACTTGCGATCTCGTCTTGCCACTATCATAGATATTGCCAATGACTTGCTCATGGGGATGGTCACGAACCGAATGAAGCCGTTTGGGAATACCTTGATCACTAGGAACATTCTCAACAACTTCATTAGTTGGGTTAGTCTCAATAGAATCAATAGAATCATTAGACTTAGAATTATCAAACGAATCACATAAAACATCCATAGAATCATTATCATTTGAAATTCTAGTTGGAACAAATCCTTCATTAAATGAGACATGAAGCGATTCCTCGATCGTTGAGGTTCGTTTGTTGAATATCCGGTAGGCTTTGCTACACGTAGAATATCCAACAAAAATCCCCTCATCGGATCTCGGATCGAATTTGTCCAAACTACCATATGTGTTCTTAATAAAACATTTCGAACCAAAAACACGAAAATGTTTAACTTGAGGCAACCTACCAAACAACAATTCATAACAAGTTTGTTTAGTGCCTGGCCTCAAAAGTATTCTATTAAACACATAGCAAGCGGTGTGTACCGCTTCCGCCCAAAATTGATGGCCAAGTTGGCTATCATCAAGCATAGTGCGAGCACACTCCACTAGCGTCCTATTCTTTCTCTCAACTACACCATTTTGAGGAGGTGCACGAGGGAAAGAGAAGGTGTGAGTAATACCAACTTCATCACAAAATGTCTCAAAAGACTCATTCTCAAATTCACCTCCATGATCACTACGAATAGTGACAATGGTGGTTCCTAAGAGATTTTGTACTTTCTTAACAAAAATTGTGAAGTTTTCAAAAGCTTCACTTTTATTACACAATGAAAATACCCAAGTAAATCTTGAATAGTCATCTACGATGACAAGTCCATACCTTGCATTTCCTAAGGAAGCTACTCTAGTTGGCCCAAATAAATCTAGATGTAATAGCTCTAGTGGCCGTTTAGTAGAGATGATTTTCTTAGGTTTAAATGAAGATTTAGGAAGCTTGCCGCGTTGACAACAATCACAAAAACTTTTCTTTTCAAAAACAAGCTTCGGAAAACCTTTAATGGAATTCAATTTTGAAAGCTTATATAGTGTTCCAAAGTTCACATGTCCAAAGCGTCGATGCCATAAGTGTTGTTCACTTATGTTGGCAACGAGACATTGTTCATATGACTTAGGAAGATCCAAAATATAAATGTCTTTACGACGAGTTCCGGAAAATAATAATTTTTCATTATCCTTTCTTAAAATATGACACAATCCTTTCGCAAAGCTAACTTTGTAACCTTTGTCACAGAGTTGACTTATTGAAATAAGATTATGATTTAAACCACTAACAAGATAAACATCACTAATTAGGGGTTTAGAAGGGTTACCGACTTTACCAACACCTATGATGGTTCCGCTCTCGTTGCCTCCAAATACGACGCGGTTTCCATTCGCAATGGGAACCACTCCGGAGAGCAAACGAGCGTCACCCGTCATGTGTTTGGAGCACCCGCTATCGAGTATCCAATTCCCTTTGGAGCTAAATTTAAATTTGTTGCTCCTTCCCTTTTTCTTTTCCTTGAGTACCTAAAGATAGACACTTTCATATCATGGTACCCAAGGTCATTGGGTCCAAGGGATTAGACCTTTGGAAGCCAAGTCCAAGTGGACTTAGACTTCCCCACATAATTCTTACTTTGCACAACATCCGAAAAATAAGCATTCATGTACATTTGTTTTTCGTCCATGCTTGTGTCCTTTGGGCTCCAAATAGTGAATATTTTGGGAGCCATCATCCTATTGGGTGCATGCATGCGACGTTGATTTCTACGTGATGCATGTTATGGATAGGCATACGGGACATGATGGAATGGTGCACGACGAGAATTATTCATATGATGCGGTGGGTGAACATATGCATGTGTGGGAACACGTGCGTGAGGGTGTTTCACTTGGTGTGCACGTGCCCGAGAATGTGTTGCATAAAAATCATCATATGTGTACGATGGTGGAGTAGGACGTGTGTTCCTACGTGGCATGGCATTTGTGTACATATAAGCATGGCCCTTCTTTGGAGGTCCACCCATAGTGGGTTTCTTTCCGAAAGAGGGTGTGGACGAGGTGGAAGCACCATTGGTAGATGAACTACCAATAGAGTGTTTGCTACCACTCGTAGAGTCACCGGAAGTTGGCCTAACAAAGGTAGTGGCCGCTTTGGATGGACATCCCATCGTATACCCCAAACCAATGTGGTGATTGGCCGGAAGTAAGTCACCTAGGATTTTATCCAAATGGTCCTTACCTTTATTGAATCTATTGATTCGGCCTAATGTGTTCTCATAATTCTCTTTGAGAGAACGCATTGAAGTATCTAAAGTGGATACTTGCGATGTGAGCACATAAACACGAGATTTAAGATTCTCGTTCTCAATACTCAAGGTTGAGTTTTGAGAAGTTAAATCCGCTATCTTATGTTCTTCCGCATCCTCAATGCTAACATGTTCGAGTTTAGATTTGAGATTCACAACCTCATTTCTTAACTCTTCAACAATGGTGTCGTTGTTGGTGATGATATTCTTAGGCGATGTTTGAATGCTAGCTAGGTCATCTTTTACCTTAGTATATCTATTTACTAACTTAGTGTATTTTGACCAAAGTTGAGAGTTAGCATTTCTAAGATCATCCATCGTTACCTCATCACTTTCGTCATTACTATCATCGGAAGAGGAGGATCCTTGATCGTTCTCCTCTCTTGCCATGAAGCACATATGTGCTTGCTCCACTTTCTCATCATCCGACTCTCCGCTTGAGGAATCCTCGGAGTCGGTGAATGTTGCTCCGACAAGTCCTTTCTTGTACCCCTTTTTGTATTTCTTGGACTTATCGAATTTTGGCGCCTTCCACTTCTCCTTTTGATTTTTGAGAGGACACTCTGCTTTTATTTGTCCTGGCTTATTGCACTTGAAACACAAAGGAGAGGAAGAGGCGTTAGAAGAACCAAATTTACCTTTGGTCTTAAAGTTACCTTTCCGGAAGAAACAGTTGAACTTCTTGGCCATGAGTGCCATGGACTCCAAATCCAACTCGTTTTCCGAGTCTTCATCATCGGAAGATGTGGATGAAGCCGCCTTGAAAGCAATCGCCTTTTTCTTAGGCGCATCTAGGTTCAAATATGACTTCATCTTTTCTTGTAGCTTCACCTTGCTATCTTTGCGTACCTCGTATGACATCAAAGTACCCATTAGTTGAACTACGGTATATTTGTTCATGTCATTACCTTCCTCGATGGCGAAGGTACGTTTTTCCCAAGAAGAGGGAAGTCCTTCAATAAGCTTTAAGCACTTCTCCTTTTGAGTGTAGATCTTGCCGAGGGCCTCTAACTCGTTTATTATGTCAACGAAGCGAGCGTAATATTCTTTCATCTTCTCGCCCTGTTGCATATGAAACATTTCGTAATCTTTGGTTACGACTACGAGTTTAGAGTCTCTTACCCGACTCGTCCCTTCATGTAGTATGAGGAGAGAGTTCCAAATTTGATATGCACTCTTACATGTGCATATCTTATTGAAGTCCTCGGGCTCCAATGCGCATTACAAGGCGTTCATTGCCTTGGCATTGCTTACCTCCGCGGTGACCTCCGCGGTAGTCCATTTCTCAAAATCTTCTTCTTCGGGCTCGATGTACTCCTTCATTGTAGTCCTCCATAAAGATGCACTTCAGAGGAAGGTTTCCATCCGACATTTCCAGTACTCGTAGTTGGTACCGTTGAAGAATGGAGGCCTTGTAGAGGAATGTCCTTCCATCACCGATGACGCTCCTTCACGGTTCCTGGAGGTGTCGTAGTTGGAAGGTGGAGGCACGGTCTTGTTGTCGTTGGCAGACATAGCTGAGTATCTGGCTCTGATACCAAATGTAATGCCCTACCAGCTACTGCACAAGTACTAGAGGGGGGGTGAATAGTACTTTAAAATAATAAGGCGTATAATTCCAAATTAAATTGCACACAACTACCAAATCAATTTGCGGAAGGTTAAATTGAATGACAACAATGAAATTAACAATGCTAACAAACGATGTTAATGGGTTCGGATCCACCCAAGTCTCCCCGACTTGTTCCCGGTGATCCTACGTCCCAACCACCCGGATCCCCTCCGGATACTTGAGGTAGAAACCCTAACTCAAGATTTCCACTATGAATATCTTGTGAAAAACCTTCACAAGATCAAATCATACATGCAATGGCAAAGTGAATCCCACAATCCGGGATCACAAACTTCTCTCACAACCGAGAGAATCACAAAGCAATATTAAAGAGTTTAATATGAAATAAACAAGCTTACCACAAAATCCTATACCTTGAGTTTTTCTTACTCAATAGGTGGAATGAAGGATTTGAGGAAGATGAAGTTACCAAACCCTAGCACCAAGGAAATGAGCAGCAATGGGTGCCTAGGGATGATTTGGAAACTTGAATCAAGCAATAGCTTGAAGAGCTCACCAAGAACAAGCTTCTCTCTAGATCTAGAAATGAGAGAGAATGGGTTTCTTGTGAGGAAGAGAGCTTTAGATTTGAGGGAGAATAGCTATCTCTTTAGAACTCAATGAATCTCTTAATGGCAGCTCTCTTCTAGATAGAAATGACCTAGGTTCGTATTTATAGGAACCCAAAAACACAAGTTAGGTCATTCTCCAACGGAAAGAAATCTGTGAGAATTAGTTGGTCAAAGAACACTCACTGACCGACTAGTTCATCAACTAGTCGGTCAGCCAAACAACGTGGACCGACTAAGAGTAGATCTGAGAAGAAAGAGAATTTCAGACCTAGAAATCTAGTCGGTCCAAGAACACTTTCTGACCGACTAGTTTCACAACTAGTCGGTCATCCAATGAACGTAGACCGACTAAGAGGCAAAACAACTTAGTCTGAAGGCAAGTTGACTTAGTCGGTCCAAGAACAAAAGTTGACCGACTAGATTGTCAACTAGTCGGTCATCAAACGTTCTTAGACCGACTAACGGTAAACAGTAGCTTAGGAGAATTTTAGAGTGAACAGTAAGTCTCAACTAGTCGGTCAAAGAAGCATCACTGACCGACTAGTTCACAAACTAGTCGGTCGGTGAGTCAACGTAGACCGACTAACTGTAAACAGTAAAGTCCAAGAAATTAAGGAATCAAACTAGTCGGTCCAAGAACAGTTGTCGACCGACTAGATCACCATCTAGTCGGTCAGTACTTGTTCTTGTACCAACTAACATGCACAACAAAGTCTGAATCGAAGCGCGACGCTTCGAGGAAGTTAGAATGAACTTGTGCAAGGATCCTAGAGCTACGAAATGAGCGTAATGAAGATAGAAACGTAAGATATACTCAAGGCTTAACATTCTATCAATCGAAATTAAAAGACTATAAATAAAACCTTAATAAACGGTCTTTGAGAGCTTCGATTGAATCTTCATAACTTCCAAAGCGTTGCAGGAGCTTCAACGAAGCTTTAGGCATGAATATGAGCTTTGGAAAGTGTTGAGATGTCGCTTTGAATATTCTCGTGAAATTGGCGACGATCTCCAATACTGCGCTCACAAATTGTTAGTTCATGAATTATTTATGTTTGCTCATCATCCAAAACCAAATCCGGGGAGTCCAATATTCAACATTGTATATGGCTTGAGGCAAGATCTTCATGTAATTCTTATCATGGTGAAGTAAAGAAAGAAGAGGAATAGAAGGGTCGGCTAACGAACGAAAAGAAAGAAGAGGAAGAAGAGTGATAGCCATCTGACAGATATTCCCCTGAAAAAGGGGGACACTATGTGAGATGAGAAGGCACCATGGAATAATGATAATCTATATTTTGTATAAATGAAGACCATCCATATGGAAGCTTATTGAAACTGAAGTGGGCATGAACTTCATGCCTCAAGAAGAAAACAACAGTAGAACGATATATTTCGTAGTATGAACTGGAAATTTTTTTCTTTTTCTTTCTAAAAAACAAAGTTTACTTTAATTAGTTAGCACTGGTAATTCTATTTTGAACATCATGTTTTAGGTGCATATCAGATCTTCATTTTGTTATAAGTTTTGCATGTAACCGTAACTTTGATTCCGTAATCCTTTTTCTATAACCTTTTGGAGGCTATGGTAGCTAGGGGTGACCTTGGAGCTGAACTGCCTATTGAGGAGGTTCCATTGTTTCAGGTAACAACAGAATAAAAATAAAGATAATAATACAGCAACATAATTTCCCTACATAGAACAGTAAATACAGCAGTAAATATAATTCACCTACTTACAACAGTAATTCACATAACTTACAATTGCTTAGAAAACATTAAAACGGAAAAAGATACGATCTAATTCGTATGAGTCGTCTATCATGACCTAAATATATTGGTCATTATTTAATAATAAAGGACCCAACACGCGATACAATGTTTTATTACTTTGCTCAGCATCGGAGCAACTACTTCAGCTGGGGGTTCATGCAACTTTGTGGGATCTCCACATCTTGCAACTCTTTCTCTTAGTTCCACGACACATCTCTAAACAGATATTAATGCAAGTTGAAGTGAGAGGAAATTTGGCAAGAGTCAGTAATGGTAGGATTCATATACTGTTGATACAGTTAGGACTCGTAAGAAATAACAGATTCATATACGGATGGTACTCAAGAAGAGAAGAAGCAAAGAAATACAATGAAGGCATAACAACCACATGAATTGAAGTATCATTCTGTATCCCTCACCAAAGTTAACAGTCTCAGATCAAAGCTAGCAAAAGCCAGTGTGCCTTCTAAGTAGCATAACCCAATCTACCCTATAGATGGACTGAATCAAGAAAAACATGTACTATGATTAAATTAGTTTGATGTTAATATGAGATGTCCAACTTAAAAAACTCAGATAAAATCAAACATGTATTGCCAATTTCATGGCAGCAAATAGCCTGATATTCTGTTAAAAATAATGCCCAACCTGTTAAAAATAATGCCCAACCTGGCAAAGTCCTGTTAAAAGTATTGCCAATCTCAAGTCAACGAAATCATCAATGTAATCAAGTTTGGTATCACATGACCATACTGCCTGCATGTGAAAATTTGATTTGCAAATATAGTGTTTTTTGCCGAATTTTTAGTCAAACAGTACATCATGATAATTCTCAATCATATTGCAAAATGGGACCAATTTGAAACCTTGTAATCAAATCCAAATACATCCAGAAAAACCAGAGCCCAAATCTATTATACATTTGAGGGAACTAATTTTTTTACAGGATATAGTAACGATGTTTTGACTGCAATTCGCATTGTCTGAAGGCATTGTTTGAAAACTCAGTTAACAACTTAATATTTTAAACTATTAAATTTTTTAAATGGCATGGTTTAAATGCCAATTTCACATGCTTTTAACAATGCCACTGAGAACAAAGATATAACAGACATTTTCAGCATTCAGTTTTGTAAATAAAGCTTTAGACATTTGCTGATATAACAGACATTCAGTTTTATTTGTCATTGTTAAACTACAAACTTGGACCTCCCATCTATTAAAAAAAGGCACCAACATGTGAAATCCAGTAGCATTGTTTCACATGCTGTTATCCATGTAGCATTATTTGAAATTGGCAAGTGAAATCCAGTTTTTATAACAGAGTTTCACAGATTTTTTGATAACAACGTGTGAAATTGGCAATGTTATCAAAAAATGAGGTTATAATATTGTTAAATGGCATTTTTTGAAACTCAGTTAACAACTTAATATGCTAAACTATTAAAAATTCTAACTGGCATGGTTTTAAATGCCAATTTCATTTGTTTTTAATGATGCTAGTGAGAACAAAGATCTTAAGTTTTTAACAATACCTAATACTCTAAATACACGTAGCATTGCTTATAATGTTGTAACCTAAGTTAATTATACACAATCATTGTTATCAAAAAATATGTGAAATTGGCACGTGTTATGAGCAATATGTACCTTTTTTGCTCTGGAAATAGGAGATCTTCAATTTATTTTGATCTCACCTTCGTTTGCTTGTAAAAATATGTATTTTGAAATTGGCACGGGTTATGAGCAAGATTTTCCATATTTCCCTCTTTGTTTTGAAATTTTTCACGCTTCACCGAAACATGCTTGATATCAACTAAGTTTAGTTCGAAACAAAACAAAACCAAAACCATATGCTAGTTTCAGACTGGAACTCAATGTAACCAGGACTAAAAGTGTGAAAGCAGGATGAAACATGTAAAACCATATTTCATGTTATTGCCATATATAAAAAAGATATGGTCAATATAGAGTCTGATTTCCTCTAAAAATCAATTTGATTGGGAAAAGGAGCTTCCACAAAAAATAAATTAAGAAAATAAACTAATTACAGAAGAGACATAATGGGAACCCCCTGTGAAAAAAGGTTATCAACCCTCTCCTTTTTCTACCCGAGGTCAAATGAGCCAATTCATCTATTCTAAGTTTTAATTCTGGATTCTGCCCAGACATCACAGAATGGGTTGAAATGTGAAGAATTGATTCAAGTAAATAAAATAGATTGGAAAATATAAATGCAAATGCAAATATTCCCAATGAAATGAAATCAGTACATCAAAGTAATCAGTCTAAACCACTCAAGGTTTATCTTTGAATAATAAGGTCTTTAAACCCTTGAACTATTTATCATGTAAATATATTTTCAATAATTATATTCTGACATTTAACTAATGTTATTTAAATTACTATAATATTCAAATCATAAAAGTTAACATTAAACATAAGTTGCATGAGGAGGTCAATGAAAGTCAATAGTTAGAAATGCATTCAATGCCAAAATTAAGATAAAAATAACGAATGCATAAGAACATTAGCAGTCATGAGAGTTAATGATACTAAAATTCCAAGTATACCTGAACACAATTGTGTTTGCTTGTCACTTTGTATATGAAAATTCAATCAGAGAAACGCTGGAGGTGCTCTATTTCTTCAAGGGATCCCTGAGAATCGCCGCAGATCCTTTCGAGGTTACTTTTGTTTGGGAATCGTTTGAGATCCCTAAGAATCGCTGGGATGTTTCAACAAATTAGCATTGAAAGGTCCATAGATAAAATAGAATCCAAATCGAGTGAAAGGAGACACTCCTCTCCAAATTGCTTTCTACATAAAAAATCAAAAACAGCAAAAAAACAAAAACCACAGTCATGTAGATAATCTTCTTGTGAAAAGTTTAAAAAATCAACAGATACTGCCACCAAATACTGGTTATCTCATATGTAAACTACAATCGATACCAAAGCAATATAAAAAACTAATAAAACCTCTTTCAACCTCGCAAAATTACAGAATGAGCCTCCCATCATGATATCAAATAATGTAAACAACAATAAAACAAACTCATGTTACAATGTCCAGAATCACAAAAACCGTATGATAATTTCCCCATTTTCCAGCTTGCTTCCATCAAGTGCAACACAAATTACACAAAAACCCGATCGAATCCAAGAAAAACACATGAATTTTTGGTGGCAGTATTTTTGTGAAGTTGAATATTTGTGTGCAGTGGAACAAATGAGCAAAGAACACATGAATTTTGATAGCATGAAAATTTCTGTAAAGTGGAACAAATTTTAATTTGGCATTAAAAATCCTAGCTGTAAACTCACCTGCAAGTTGAACAAAAATATTCCACTTCACGTGCCAATAATACACTGTCACAACAAAAATATTACACATCAAATGCAACAAATGAACAATGAACACTTGCATTTTTTTGTTACAACTGTCACTGGATTATAAAGATATGCAATACTGTAAGCCACTTTAATTTGTTAGTAGGAAAACTTGACTTACTCTGGAAAATTTGTGGGATGTATCAATACACTTCTTCTTGTGTAAAGCCGATCATGTGACCATGCATATCTGCAATTGAATTAAGGCTCATGTCATGGGGGGTAGGACTTATGGTTTATTGAGAAATTTTTTCTGCTTGGTTTATTTGCAGAGAACTTTTGTGTCTCATATAAATTTTATATATTAAGAATCCTTATGGATCTATATTTAATTATTTCTTTCTTTTGGAAACTGTATTAATAGTCTAATTCACATCCTATTGCATATACCTACATGCAGATATTTGTTGTTATCTTGTTTCTAGAGTTCATTTTTAATAGTTACATGCTTCCCATACTAATCCATGACCTTGTTAACAGAAGAAAATGGTTTGTGGCGTACCTTGAAATTGACCTTTGTTTTGCTAGTACCTTGGTTCCAACATTCTGTAAATCCAAGTAAACATCTTTTTAAAATATGTTTAAGAATTTTAGCCGCGGGGCATCAATTTGAACATTTAAGATAAGTTGTATCTTTTCATTACGTGGGCTAATATTCTCTTCTATTAAGAGAGGCAACCCTTAAAACCAAACTGAGCAGTGAAAGGATTTGTGTAGCAAATTCCCCAAAAAAATCTTGATAAACAACGAACCTCAAAAGATTACCTGCAAGTTGAGATCGAGAAAGATTTGAGGGAGATGTTGAGCTCGACCTCGTCAACCTCTACCGCGAATAGATCAGATCCATTTTCCGCTAGCTTCCATCAATTGCAACATAAAAACCTGATCGAATCCATCAAAAATGCATCAAATGTTGTCAAGATTGAAGCTTTCAGGTCCATAAAATTTAAATTGACAATTAAGGATTCGAGAATACATTCCTAAAAATTTCAAATATGAACAAAACCCCATAAAAGAATCATAAATTAGCCCCTAAAATTTTTTGTACTTTACCTGTGTTGATACCGAGCCAACGGCAGTATCAGGTACGACTTCCCAGAACCGTGCTTGAGAAACTTTTGAAATGTCCTCGAGGGCAGCTATATATACAAAAGTAGTATCGTTAACATAAGCAACTGCTAAGCATAACTACGCGCACAGAGAAATGTGTATTGCAAAAAATATTATACTTGTCTATGACATTTGCTCAATGCATAGTAGGGAATGCTGGCTGGAGCCATTTGGAGCAAGATGCCGACAGTTGCTTGAAAGAGTGGTCGGATGACCATGAGCACTGCAATGGACACCAGCCAATCTTACATTGCATTCTTTAACACATTTTTGAAGAGAGAAGCAACAAAGTGCATATATGAGACAGATTACGCATAAAATATTACTATCTTCGATTAAGTATAAGAAGCTAGACTTGATTGCCAAGCACTTCTTACTATGATTAAGTAGTACAACCTCCAATCTTAAATTTAATTGCATTAAACTGTGAATGCTATATTTGTCAAATCACATCATTATGCACATCATTAGATTACCTCTGATTGAATTACTTTGTGTAACTTGTGTTATTGGCATTTCATGGAGTGTAGTATGGAATGCATACATTATATTCTAATATGAACTTGGTCCTACAGTATTTAGTATTCATCACTTTGTTGGTATAGGTATCATGAGATCATGAGATCCCATCACAGTGAGTAGAGGTATAATAAGAAACCAGAAATTCATCTCCCTTCACAGTGCTCTTTTACACTACAACTATTGAGTTCAAATTAAAATAGATATATGATTTTCAGTTACCCCTGACTGTCAACTTCAGTTCTTGTAAGCCTGGTTACTTATAGTAGACCTCAAATTGATGAATCTAACAACTGTAACCTGAGCTGTAAAACTCAATCAAACCTCTCACGTAACCATTGGTCCCACATCTTCAACTGATTGGCATACCATCTTCAACAACAAACAATCAAACATCACTAAACTCATATGCGATATCAATCCTAAATTTATGAAACAACACTGGTCATGCTGAATTTTAACAATTCCAACAGAAATAAAAAACATCTGCGTAAATTACAGGTGCCCTAAATGTATATAAATGAAATTTAAGTTGATAAAGAAAATTTCAAATGCCATACAAATTTTTCTAATCAAAATTGGACATTGAACATAACAATTCCTCAAAAAAACCAAGAACATAATGAAAAATATGCAAATAATCTCACCACGACACAAAACTAAAAATTTCATTTGATCAAACTTGTACCTTTAGATGCTTGGACTTGGCATCAGTTATGAAATTAAGGTAATAAGCGGCTAGAATGCAAGATCTTGATCCAAAATCATAAAACTTGAACTATATTGGGGCAGATGGAAGTGTCATTACGACTTCCATAAATAGAAATAAATAGAAATCAGTCATGGATATAGTCTGGACATGTGAATTCACCTGTAGGAGAAAGCTCAAACGTCAATTCTTCATGATTATTCATAATCAAGTTTAATCGCATCAATATAAAAATCAAATTTTTACCAACAAATCAAAAGGTTAAATATTGATACCTCTTGATTATCTGAGATGAGATGATCAATCTTTACCAACAACGACCTGAGATGATCTGAGATGAGAAGATCATTCAAAAGGTTAAATTTTTACCAACAACGACCTGAGATGATCAATCGGTGAAATGGCGGTTGGCAGCGGCAAGACCTCTGCTGGCGGCGACGCTAAGTGGAGGGCAGCGGAGCAACTGATCCTCTTTGATGCGGAGACGGGGTTGATGAGCAGGGGGCGGATGGGAAGGAGTGGCAGAGACGGAGAGGTTGAGGGTGGCGACGGGGAGCTCAGGGGAGAGGGTGGTCATGGGCTGAGGGCTGCGTAAGGGGGCCGAGGGGATGGGGTCATGGTCTCAGCAGCGGAGATGGTTGAGTGTTGGGTGAGGTGAGTGAGAAATAGAGGGATGAGGGTTGGGTCACGGCAGGGCTGCTTGTTTTACATTTGGAGTTTCCCCCCAAAACTTTTTTATCATTTGGAGTTTCCCCCCAAAATACAACTTCCCCCAATATTATTCCATTGTTTTTTTAAATTCAAAAACATCCCTCAACCCTTCCCTCCAAATTACACAACACTTTATCCTCTTTTATTCAATTTTTCTTATCTTACTTCTCTTCTCTCAATTTCTCTTATTCAATTTCTCTTGTCTTAACCAAATTCTCTTATCCAAACAATTGTTTTACCCAATTTCTCATCTCTTATCCATTATCTCTTATCCAACTCTTATCCAATAACCCATGATAACATCCCTGTTTTAAATTTTTTTTTGGAAAGTTATTCAATCTTTATTGAAGTGTAAATAATTACAGGTAACAATGTAGTAGGCGTGAGGATTCATTATAAAGAGGATAGGGCACAAGTGTCGTCACCCTTTAATAATGAACCCCCACCGTAAAGCTATCTATACAAGAAGAGAAAGGAAATGTAAGTACATGAAGAAATCACCCCAAGTCTCGGAACTCCCAATTTCCAAATGCTGAAGCCTCCTCCGCATTAGCGGGTTCTAGGTTTCTCAAAGCAACCCTGATATCTACAGCAATCTCTTCAAAGAGGTCAGTTTTCCCTCTACTATTCACTTCAAAGATTCTCCTATTCCACTCCCGCCGTATACGCCAAACCACAGCCGACAGAGTTGTTTTTGCTAACCTGCTCAAATTACTTTTACCTCCAAAATGCGTTAAATAATGTTCGCCAACCTCCGCAAGAGAAGGTTCAATATGATTCCTAATATTCATCTTCAGCAATGACCTTTTAAGAATATAGCTAGAATAGCTACAGGTAAAGAACAGATGGTCCAAATTTTCTGCATTGCCGCCTCCACGTAGAACACAATCCAACGGTGAGTTAATACCCCAGTTGCTAATAATATCCCTAGTCAGGAGCTTGCCCTTGAAGGCTCTGAGTAGACAAAGCGACATTTTGGGGATATGTCCAGAAAACCAGACTAACTTCTCAAATCTGAACGGGATACCATGTAGACGTACCCCCTCCCAGGCCTCTTTAAACCAGAATTTTTCATCATCACCAACAGAACACGGCATAGAACCGGATCTAGGCGCCCAGACCCAACGGTCTGACCCGCTGGTTAGGGCCGAATTAGCTAGATAGGTCCGAACCTGATCAAGTTCCGGAATATCCACCCATGCACCACCAATCCAGTATTCATTAACCCTCTTCATGGAGGAAGCAGGAGGAACAGGAACCAAGTTCTTGAGAGGCCCACAGTCAAGCCAAAAATCATGCCAAAAAAGAGTAGAACGCCCATCCTTAACAACCCTCCTGATGAGCAATTGGGAGACGGGTCTACACTTCAACATGTGCTTCCATGTACCCGATTGTGTCACCATTCCTTTTGCTGCATATAACCCTCCATTCTACTCATATTTGTTCCTCATATGCTTTGCCCAAAGGCCATCTGAGTTCAGAAATCTCCACGTTAGTCTAATACCTGATGCCACATTTAGATCCTCCAGCAAACGGATACCCACCCCCCCTTCAGATTTGGGGGAGCAAATATCCTTCCATGCCCAAGCTCGTGAGGGGCTCACAATAAATCTTCTACACATGGCAGAAATGGTCCGGACTATGGAAAAAGGCATACGGAATGCTTGCATCCAAAATGCAACCATACCATAAATTACTGATCTGACAAGCTCAATCCTGCCCGAGATAGATAATGTCTTCGTCACCCAACCCATTAGTCTCTTCCTGCATTTATCCACCAGCCTACCGTACATATGGGTTTTTGGATACTTAGAAGATAAAGGCAAGCCAAGATATGTGGTAATAGTAGTGGAGATTTTGATACCCAACTAATCTGCCAGAACAGACCTATTCTTCGTCCCCATACTGAAGAGAGCGGAACTCTTGTCCCAATTTACATGAAGACCAGTATAATCCTTAAATTCATTTAGCAAAGACATGATGCAACTAAATGATTTTTGAGTAGCCCTGCAGAATATCAGGAGGTCATCAGCAAACAAAAGGTGGGAAATTGATCCAGAACGTCTCATCGGCTGGAGTGCCCCACTGCTAAGAGATTTAGAAACCAGAATAGAGAAGGCTTCCATAACAATTACGAACAAGAATGGAGAAAGATGGTCTCCTTGCCTGATCCCCCTGTTGCCCTCAAAATATCCCACTGGCGAACCATTAATCATGACAGAAAATGTGGGTGTATTAATACATTCTCTGATCCACCCAATAAAAATATTGGGAAAACCCATCTGTCTCAGAAAGTGAAGGATGAAATCCCTATTGACGCTATCAAAAGCCTTCCTCAGATCTAGCTTCAGACAAGCCCTTCCTCCCATAGGATTACTAAAGTCTCTTATCTGTTCATGTGCCACAAGGGTACAATCAGATAGCAATCTCCCGTTTAGGAACGCCGCTTGATTTGGAGAGATTAGCTCATGTATAACCACCTTTAGCCTGTTGCAAATGATTTTTCTAATGATCTTATATAAGAAATTGCAACAGGCTATCGGCCTATAGTCCCCAATAGATGTTGCATTTGAGTTCTTAGGCACAAGAGTCAGATGGGTGTGATTTAGTTGTCTTAGAAGAGTGCCAGAATTGAAAAATGACTTAACAGCCACAGAGACATCCTCCCCCACAACATGCCAATACTTCTGAAAGAAGTGACCATTAAAGCCGTCAGGGCCTGGAGCCTTATCTGGTCCCATCTGAAAAACAACATTCCTAATCTCCTCATTAGAGATTCTCCTAATAAGCCAGGCCGAAGCATCCATAGTAAGAATGCGCTTTGGAGTGAGAGCAGGGAAGGAACATCTATAGTGATTCTGGTTATATAACCCAGTATAATAATCAACGGCCTCATTTTTGAGGGCATCATATGACATATCCTGCATTCCAGAAGCATCCACAAAATGTCTTAAGTTGTTGCGGCTTTCCCTTGATTTCACAGAATTGTAAAAAATTTCGTATTGCGATCCCCCAGGGACATCCAATCTTGCCTGCTTTTCTGGCGGAACATCTCCTCTTCAAGGCTCATAGCATTAGCCAAATCCTTCAGCATTGCATTCTCTTGGGCTTGTACAGAATCATCAGAGTGTAAGAGAGGGTTATTCCTAATCTCTTCAAGCTTTGTGCGGCAAGAATTAACAAGCTTGCAAGCATGATGCATCTTAGACCAGGACCTGATAGGTTGCTTCAAGCGTCTCAATTTTTGAGCCACGCAATACATAGGAGTACCTGCAACATAGCTTCCCCAGATATTCGAGATAATCTGAGAGAGACAAGGGAATTTGGACCAATAATTAAAAAATGTGAAGGGCTTTGGATCGGAGTATACCTGAGGGTGAATCCGGACGAGCATAGGAGAATGATCACTAGTGTGTGGATCCAAGTACTCCATATATGAATCAGCTAGAAGAGAGATCCAAGTGTCGCTAACGAAAACACGATCCAGACGGGCAGATATACGCCCAGACCCCACACGTCTATTACACCAGCTGAGTTTGCCTCCAGTACTTTTTAGCTCTGTTAGTCGGCATGTACTAATACATTCATTGTAGTCAATGAGATATTTTTCCTCCTCCTTCCTCCCACCCACCTTGTCCGCAGACTTTAGCACAATATTAAAATCACCCCCAATCATCCACGCTCCATTACTCAATGAGGCCGCATCATTTATCAAGTGTTTCCATAAGTCCAGCCTCCCCGTTGTAGTGTTAAGCCCATATACACCGGTAATTGCGCAAGAGAATCCACCCGAGTTGATGCAACAAACTGTGATATGCTGATTTGAAGACGAAATAATGTTAGCCTTCCATACTTCCGGGTCGAAGGCCATTAAGATCCGGCCCCCAGAGGAGGTGTCGAAATTATTGAAAGAAGACCAAGCAGTTGGAATCCCCAATTTATTTAAACTCACAAGAGACTTAAGCTTTGTTTCTAAAAGAATAATAGCCGTGGGATTAACTGAAGTTACTCTGTTACGCAGGTCTCTACGATGAACAGGGTTGTTCAACCCCCGTGCACTCCATATGAAAACAGTCATTAGGCAACCGGTTGTTTTGGCGTGCTTCCCTGAATCCGGGAGCTCCGTCTAGCATTATCAGCAGTGGATTCAGATTTCTTCCATCCCTGTTATATATATATATATATATATATATATTTTATATATATATATATTATAAAAGAGGGATGTTATCAAGAGAAATTGGATAAGAGATATCTATATTATAAGAGAGGGATGTTATCAAGAGAAATTGGATAAGAGATATCTATTTATAAAAGAGGGATGTTATCAAGAGAAATTGGATAAGAGATATTGTACAAGAGAAATTGGATAAGAGATATTTGACAAATAAAAAAGAGGGATGTTATCAAGAGAAAATGGATAAGAGATATTGGACACGAGAAATTGGATAAGAGATATCTATATTATAAAAGAGGGATGTTATCAAGAGAAATTGTATAAGAGATATTTGACAAGATAAATTGGATAAGAGATATCTATATTATAAAAGAGGGATGTTATCAAGAGAAATTGAATAAGAGATATTGGAAAATAGAAATTGGATAAGAGTGATGTTATCAAGAGAAATTGGATAATAGATATCTATATTACAAACGAGAGATGTTATCAAGAGAAATTGGATAAGAGATATTGGACAAGAGAAATTGGATAAGAGATATCCATTATATAAAATACGGATGTTATCAAGAGAAATTGATAAGAGAATTTGGACATGAGAAATTGGATAAGAGAATTTGGATATCTATTATATAAAACAGGGAAATTGGATAAGAGAAAATATAAGAGATGAGAATTTGAGGGATAAAAGAGGAGGTGGGGAATTTTGCACATAGAACCCCAGTTTTTGTATTTTTGCCCATGGACCCTCCCCACACACCCACCCACACTTTTTATTCTCACCCCTTCCGACCATTTTTTCCAGTTCTTTGAAGATTTTAAATCTTATCCTACTAGGACAAAGCTTGGTCCTACGTAGCAAGTTTGTCCTAGGTGGTAATGACAATTTTGGGGGGACTTAATTTTTTGGGGAAAACTTAAATTTGGGGGGAAACTTGAAATTTTGTGGGAAAACTTGAAATTTGGGAGAACTTGAAATTTGTGGGGGAGAAAAACTCAGCCATTAAATAAACCGTGCCCTATGGGCACGGGTAATCTATTATATAAAAGACGGATGTTATCAAGAGAAATTGATAAGAGAATTTGGACATGAGAAATTGGATAAGAGAATTTGGATATCTATTATATAAAACAGGGAAATTGGATAAGAGAAAATATAAGAGATGAGATTTTGTGGGATAAAAGAGGAGGTGGGGAATTTTGCACATACAACCCCGGTTTTTGTATTTTTGCCCATGGACCCTCCCCACACACCCACCCACACTTTTTATTCTCACCCCTTCCGACCATTTTTTCCAGTTCTTTGAAGATTTTGAATCTTATCATACTAGGACAAAGCTTTGTCCTATGTAGCAAGTTTGTCCTAGGTGGTAATGACAATTTTGGGGGGACTTAAATTTACGGGGAAAACTTAAATTTGGGGAGAAACTTGAAATTTTGTGGGAAAACTTGAAATTTGGGGGAACTTGAAATTTGTGGGGGAGAAAAACTCAGCCATTAAATAAACCGTGCCTTATGGGCACGGGTAATGACTAGTATATCTATATATATCTATATATATCTATTATATAAAAGAGAGATGTTATCAAGAGAAATTGGATAAGAGAAATTGGACATGAGAAATTGGATAAGAGAATTTGGATATCTATTATATAAAAGAGGGATGTTATCATGAGAAATTGGATAAGAGAATTTGGATAAGAGAAAATATAAGAGATGTGATTTTGAGGGATAAGAGAGGAGGTGGGGAATTTTGCACATACAACTCCGATTTTTGCATTTTTGCCCATGGACCCTCCCCACACACTCACCCACAATTTTTATTCTCCCCCATTTTCGACCATTTTTCCAGTCCTTTGAAGATTTTGAATCTTATTCTACTAGGACAAAGCTTTGTCTTACGTGGCAAGTTTGTCCTAGGTGGTGTCACGCCCCGCTTCCCAAAAACACGAAGGCGAAGCGTGACGAAGGCCCGCTTAGGCCGGGGCTAAGAGCCCAGACCCAATAAGCGTCTGTAGTTTTCCATAGCGAAGGTACATGTCCCTGCAAGTTAGTACGAAATAACAAAAGTACAGAAAGGAAACAATTCATTTTATTCCAAAATTTATCATCAAGTACTGAGAGTCTAGAAAATGCCGTAAACGGCTACAACTGCTGAAAGGGAAACTAACGGTGCAAGCACCCAACCTAAACAAGAAAGCAACAGGTGCTACCCACCCAATCTAAACTGGAACAGAAATCTGGATCAGCAACACGAGGCCTCTAACTCTGGTCCTCCTCCGGGTCGTACTCCGGATCAACGTCCTCCGGCTCTGGGTCAGCTGGCAAGTCCGCCTCGTACTCCTCGTACTCTGGCTCCACACCTGACGTACAGCACCAAAAGAAGGGAACTGTACGTCAGGCAAAGTCTACACAAACTGTCAGACTCTACTGCAAGTGTATCAACTTTTAACAATGATTTATTGGTTGTTTTAACATGCTGGGGTTATCACTGAGTAACGAAAAGTAGCGTAGCAGGAAAAGTAAACGTAGCAAACAGTAGACGTAGCGTGTGCTACCGACTACGGGACTAACCTACAGGTGTCAGGACAAGACGGGACATGACGGACAGGACAAGACAAGACGGGACAAGACAAGACACGAAAGGGTTCACGCCTTACGGTTCGAGGGGGATCAGACCCTCTTGCCGTGCGCACGCTCAACCCAACCCCAACCCAGGAACTCAGGACAAGATTCACGGGGATCATTTCCGCTAGGGAAACATCCGAAACGCCCGAAGGCTTTTTGGTCACAGGGATCACTTCCGCGGAGGGAAGCATCCGAAACGCCCGCAGGCTTTTTGTATAACAGTCACGGGGATCACTCTCGCATGGAGAGCATCCGAAACACCCGAAGGCTTTTTGTATCACGGGGATCACTTCCGCAAGGGAAGCATCCGAAACGCCCGCAGGCTTTTTGTATCACGGGGATCACTTCCGCAAGGGAAGCATCCGAAACGCCCGCAGGCTTTTTGTGTGACATGACACGACATGACAAGTGTAGGGAAAGTTATTCTAGGGTGTCCACACGCACGCACACACAAGATAGTCCTATGTTGTCAGCAGTTCATTGTTGTCAGGCTCAGACTTCGTCGTCAAGTCTGAGCCGTCACGGTCGTCCCGGACGCTATCATTTCACGTCCGGTTCTCATCACACACAATCTAACAGTTCTACAACTAGAACTAAGGCAAAGTCAAATCGCAAGTGAGTACACTTGCCTGGAATAGCGAGTGCGTCGTCTGTCCGGGGCGTCTCGTCCAGTCGTCGCGTCCGCGGTAGTCCGTCTGAAAAGAGATCACGGCGACGGTGTCAAGTCGCGATTTTCGTCAAATCCTATTTAGGTTCATTTCTAAGTTGAACGTGGCTATCCTAACCGTCACGAGTCAAGTTGTCCGATCAGCCTATCCGACGATTCTATCCTATGTGCACAGTCAAAAAGTCCAACGTCGGTCTACGGTTATACATCGATTTAAGAGAGCAGAAACTAAATTTAGTGAGTTAAGTTGCCAGTTTTACTTAGGTTCTCAGTTTTGCTACTGTGGGGGTTTTGCTACGAGATAGGGGAACCAACCTGTCCGGAGTCTAGGGTAGAGCGGACGTAGTGTCTGAACGGCGACCGATCTGACTGGCACGGCTACGGATCGTCTCCTAGCGGTGTCTCGGCTACGGGCAGCGTAGCCAGACACGTTCCGGGCAGCGGACAGGACGCGTGAACAGCGAGCAGCGCGTCGGGTAGGCGTACTACGGCTTCCGGAGAACTTGCAACGGCAACCGAGATGAACGGTTCGTCGTACCCAACGCCTACGACGTCGGGAGTCGTAGGAATAGTCCGGGATGTTGATGAGTACTCCCAGAAGGTGAAGGAGACTGTCGGAGAGCTCCAACAGCGAGGAGAGGCGACGAGATCTCGGCGGCGCGACGGTACGACGCCAAACACGCAAAACAGCGAGGATACTCGTTGTTTCAGAGAGTATCGCGGCATGGGATCGCTGTCAACGGCGAGAGGGGGCAGAGGGGGTTCCACGGCGAGGGAGAGGAGGCTCCGGCGGCGGCGGCAGTGGCGGCGGCGGCCGTCGCGGTCTGCAGCGGCTGCTGCGCGGTTTGCCGGCGATTTGCAGCGGCTATCGGCGGCGGGAGGGCTGCAGTCGAGAGAGGGGAGGTCGGCGAGAGGGTCGGCGGCGACGGGGACCTCCGGCGGCGGCTCAGGTGGAGAGGGGTTAGGGTTTGCGTGAGTGGGGGTGTTTCTAGGGCCGGCGCAAGAGGGAGGGGGTGTTGCGGCTGTGAAAAACAATAGGGGTTAGGGTTTTTTCTTTATAGAGTGGGGCCCACGTGACTAAGGGGGGTTTTACACGTGATGGGCTGCCACTTAATTAGGTTTAGGGTTTAACTAGGGTTTAATAGGATTAATTTGTTAGGGGTATACTCGTAATTAACCGGCTTTATTTGTGCACAAGGGTCAAACGGTGCCCAAAAATTATAAGAAAAATACCGGGGCGACCGGGGCGACGAGAGCAAGAAGTCAGAAGAGACGGATTACAATTTCGATGTCGGGAAATAAAATTAAAAATAAAAACGCCTCAAGTCAAAAGTGCGAGACGCGACGTCTCCTCGGAAAAGGTCCGATCGTGGGCGAACGGCCCGTGAATTGACGTTGCAAGTCAACACGACAAATGTAGTACTATCAGAGAGAGTCACAATGACATATCACACGATAGGGTTCGGAAACAAACAAATTCTAAAATAAATACGTGCACGGTCAAGCACACGTGCACGAAGAACTTACGATCGGAAACCGACCGTTACATCCTCCCCAACTTAGAAATGATTCCGTCCTCGGAATCAACATCAAACATCGCTCGGGAAAAGATGCGGAAAGCGCTCCCTCATCTCTTCTTCGCGCTCCCAAGTGGACTCTCCAGGTGATCCGTGATGCCACATCACTCTCACCAGGTCGACTACCTTCTTCCTCAACTGCTTCTGTCGACGGTCCAAAATCTGCACGGGCTGCTGGTCATATGTCAGATCCGGGCGAACTGTAATCTCTGAGAAGTCCACAGTGTGCGATGGATCACTGACATACCGACGTAACTGAGATACGTGGAATACGTCATGAACTCCCTCCAAAGATGGTGGCAGAGCAAGGCGGTAGGCCACTGCTCCCACACGCTCTAGCACATCAAACGGCCCAATATACCTCGGGCTCAGCTTTCCCTTCTTCCCGAAACGAATGACTCCGCGGTTCGGAGAAATCTTCAGGAAGACGTGATCACCAGGCTGAAACTCCAAAGGTCTCCTCTTGGCATCTGCCCAATGCTTGAAGCGATCCTGTGCAACTCTAAGCTTCTCCCTGATGTCCCTCACGACATCCACAGCTTCCACTATCATCTCTGGACCCAACAGCTCCCGATCACCGATGTCATCCCAGCTCAGTGGCGAACGACATTTCCTTCCATATAGGGCAGCAAACGGCGCCATGCCAATGCTCGCCTGGTAGCTGTTGTTATATGAAAACTCCACCAAGTGAAGATGGTCCTCCCAAGAACCCTTCAAATCGAGCGTACAGGCTCGCAGCATATCCTCCAGGATCTGAATAGTCCTCTCGGACTGGCCATCAGTCTGCGGGTGGTACGCCATGCTGAAGCTCAGACTCGTACCCAAATTCTCCTGCAGACTTCTCCAGAACTGAGATGTGAACCTCGTGTCTCGGTCGGACACAATGCTCACAGGGACTCCATGTAAGCGTACAATCTCCTGCACGCACACGGTCTACGTCACGACTATTCAAAGAGAAAGTCAAAATAGAAGTAAAAGTAGAACGGAACTTTACCTCCAGATATTTCCTCGCCAAAGCTTCCGTAGACTGGCCCACTCGGAAAGGGATAAAATGCGCAGACTTGGTCAACCGATCCACGATCACCCAAACTGCGTCGTTCTGCCTCGGGGTCCGAGGTAAACCAGTCACGAAGTCCATCGTAATATGTTGCCACTTCCACTCCGGAATGGGAAGCGGTTGCAGCAACCCAGCAGTACGATGGTGCTCAGCCTTCACCTGCTGGCATATCAGACACTTGGCAACGCTCCGTGCCACGCTCCTCTTCATGCCAATCCACCAATAATTCAGACGGAGGTCCTTATACATCTTGGTGCCTCCAGGATGTATAGAATATGGCGAGCTATGAGCCTCGCTCAACAGCTCCTCGCGAACATCACCTGCAGGTACACAGAGTCTACTGCCGTACCGCAGCGAACCATCCTCATGAATCACGAACTCCGTCCGTAGACCAGCTTCAACCTGCCTCCTGATCCTCTGCAGCTTCGGATCTCCTGCCTATGCTGCCTTGATCCGATCCACGATCGTGGACTGAATCTGCAGATTCATGAATGAATGAACTACACCAGGTAGGACAACCTCCAAATCCATCTCCCTCAGCTCCTGCTGAATCCTCCAATCGGCAGTATGCATCATCGCAGTAGGAAGTCTACTCAAGGCATCCGGCACTACGTTCACCTTCCCCGGATGATACTGCAAATCAATCTCGTAGTCAGCCATGAGCTCTAACCATCGCCTCTGACGCATGTTGAGCTCCTTCTGCGTAAAGATGTACTTCAAGCTCTTGTGATCGGTGAAAATATTCACACTCTCTCCTAGCAAGAAGTGCCTCCAAATCTTCAGTGCGAAAATCACTGCCACCAACTCCAGATCGTGCGTCGGGTAATTCTTCTCATGAGTCCTCAACTGACGAGAAGCGTACGCGACCACATGGCCATGCTGATGCAAGACGCATCCTAAGCCCTTCCCTGATGCATCACAATAAACCTCGAAGCCTCCGCTTCGATCCGGTACTGCCAACACCGGTGCTGTGGTCAATCTCGCCTTCAAGATACTGAAGGCCTCCTCACAAGCATCTGACCAGAGAAAATCCACATCCTTCCTTGTCAGCTTCGTCATCGGCTCCGCAATCTTCGAGAAATCCTTGATGAATCGCCGATAATAGCCCGCTAATACCAGAAAACTCCTGATGTCTGATGCTGACTGCGGAGTCAGCCAATCTCTGACTGCTCTGACCTTCTCCGGATCCACAGATATGCCATCACCGGACACCACGTGTCCCAGGAATGCGACTCTGTCCAGCCAGAACTCGCACTTGCTATACTTGGCATAAAGCTTATGTCTCCTCAGCGTCTCCAGCACTGTCCTCAGATGACAGCTGTGCTCTTTCTCATACTTCGAATAAATAAGAATGGCATCGATGAAGATGACAACAAACTTGTCCAGGAAGTCATAGAATATTAAATTCATCAAATTCATGAACACAGCCGGCGCATTGGTCACGCCAAACGGCATGACCACGAACTCATAATGTCCGTATTTTGTCCGGAAAGCCGTCTTCTGAACATCGTCCTTCTTCACCCTCAATTGGTGGTATCCACTCCTCAAGTCCAACTTCGAGAAGACTCTCGAACCTCCAAGCTGGTCAAAGATGTCGTCGATGCGCGGCAGCGGATACTTATTCTTCACGGTGACAGCATTCAATCCTCGATAGTCCACGCACATCCTGCGGGACCCATCCTTCTTCTTCACGAGTAGAACTGGTGCACCCCACGGTGACACACTAGGGTGGATGAAACCCTTCTGCAACAACTCATCCAACTGCTTCTGCAGCTCCTCGAGCTCAGCGGGAGCCATACGGTACGGCGCCTTCGATATCGGTTGCGCTCCCGACATAAGATCAATTCCAAACTCTAAAGCTCTGTCGGGTGGCAAACCTGAGATATCCTCCGGAAAGACGTTGTCGAAGTCTCTGACGACTGCTGGTCGCTCGATCTCCATCTCCATCTGCATGGCTGTCACAATCGGCACCATCGGCGTGGCCCGATACTTGATTGGTCCAAGCGACTCATCTCTGCTACGGAACTCGAACTCTGGATGGCCTGGAATTCGGAACACCACCCTCTTGCTGCGACAATCGATCGAGGCGTGGAAATCTCCCAACCAATCGATGCCAAGAACGACATCGAAGTGGGGCAGGTCGTGGACAATGAAATCTGCAAAGAGCTCGTGTCCACTGACCACCAAAGGAACCGATCTACATCCCAAGTTTACTGTCACCACTCCGTTCCCCGTGGTGATGTCCCAACACTTGGGAAGTGTATGGGTGGAAATGGAGTGTCTTGTCACGAATCTCCGGGATAAGATGCACATGGATGCACCGGAGTCGAACAAGGCCAGGGCCGGGTGAGAAGACACTAGAATGGTGCATAAGATATTAAAAGGAAACTACGGTCAAACCAAGCTATTCTAACAAACAAGTCAGGCAAACAAGACTAACAATTTAAAGCTAAACTATGAAATGAAAGACTAGAATTAAGGAGTTACCTGCAATGACTCCATCCAGCTCCTCAGTCTCAGCAGCTGTCATGGTATACGCCGGCCTCTGGGGCTGCGCTGCTCTCTGAAACACCTGCCTCTGTGGCGGTAAAGGTGGTCTACGAACGGCAGGTCCTCTCTGAACTGGAGCGGGCGCTCTCATCTGCAGCGGGGCTGGCGCTCCAACTATAGCATGACGGGCTCTCGGACAGTCCTTCGCAGCATGCGAAGCATCTCCGCAAACTAGGCACAGTCCCATCCTCTTCCGACAATCCTTCTGAACGTGTCCCAGCTTCCCACAGTAATGACATGGTCCCTTGCTCTGACTCTGAATGGGTGCTCCAGGCCTCTTAAATGGTACTGTCTGAACTGGCCTCATCGCCGGCCTAGCAGGTGGCCGGTACTGTTCCATAGGACGCTTCCCCTTATCAGCTGGAGGGTCAGGTAGGAGTGAAATAAGCTCATAATTCTTCGCAGCATCCAGCACCTCCCTCATAGTCGTGAAACTCGCCGAAGACATAGAAGCCTGAATCTTCGGACGCAGTCCCTGACGGAAGCGATCAGCTCGCTTCTCCTCCTTCTTCACCATATGCGGAGCAAAGCGACTCAGCATCTCAAACTCCGCCTCATACTCCTCGACGGTCATGTTCTCCTGCTTCAGGTCTATAAACTTGCTCAGCAGCTCCCTCATAGTAGTCTTGGTGAAGTACTTCGTCCTGAACATAGACCTGAAGGTCTTCCAATCCACTGGCTTCACCAGACGCCTCTCCTCAAGGCGCCACCAGTTCCTCGCATTCTCCGTCAGCTGCATCTTCGCTATCTCCACTCGGGTATCGTCTGGAATCTTCGCAGCAACTAATTTCTCCTCCGTGCTCTGGATCCACTCGTCAGCAGCTAGTGGTCCCTCCTTCCCTGAAAAAGTCTTCGGCTGGAGCTCGTTGAACTGCTTCACTCCTGGAGCAGCTCGAGGGGCAGGTGGAGGTGGCGGTGGTGCAACTGGAGCAGCCTGGGCAGCACGCTGGGACTGCTGAACCAACTGATGCTGCACCTCCAGCATCTCTCTCATCACGCCCAGAACCTGACGGAAGTCTCCGCCCTGGTCTTCCTGGATCCCATCTCCAGAGCTCCCCGATCGGTTAACACGTCGTCCTGCCATCCTATTGACAAAAAGACACGGTTTAGACTCATACAATTTCTGGATGATAATAATAAAATGGAATTCAATACTTCAATTATTTCGTACTCGCAGGTTTATAAACCTGCATGGGCCACCACTAAAACCTGTCACGCACCGCTTCCCAAAAATACGGAGGCGAAGCGTGACGAAGGCCCGCTTAGGCCGGGGCTAAGAGCCCAGACCCAATAAGCGTCTGTAGTTTTCCATAGCGAAGGTACATGTCCCTGCAAGTTAGTACGAAATAACAAAAGTACAGAAAGGAAACAATTCATTTTATTCCAAAATTTATCATCAAGTACTGAGAGTCTAGAAAATGCCGTAAACGGCTACAACTGCTGAAAGGGAAACTAACGGTGCAAGCACCCAACCTAAACAAGAAAGCAACAGGTGCTACCCACCCAATCTAAACTGGAACAGAAATCTGGATCAGCAACACGAGGCCTCTAACTCTGGTCCTCCTCCGGGTCGTACTCCGGATCAACGTCCTCCGGCTCTGGGTCAGCTGGCAAGTCCGCCTCGTACTCCTCGTACTCTGGCTCCACACCTGACGTACAACACCAAAAGAAGGGAACTGTACGTCAGGAAAAGTCTACACAAACTGTCAGACTCTACTGCAAGTGTATCAACTTTTAACAATGATTTATTGGTTGTTTTAACATGCTGGGGTTATCACTGAGTAACGAAAAGTAGCGTAGCAGGAAAAGTAAACGTAGCAAACAGTAGACGTAGCGTGTGCTACCGACTACGAGACTAACCTACAGGTGTCAGGACAAGACGGGACATGACGGACAAGACAAGACAAGACGGGACAAGACAAGACACGAAAGGGTTCACGCCTTACGGTTCGAGGGGGATCAGACCCTCTTGCCGTGCGCACGCTCAACCCAACCCCAACCCAGGAACTCAGGACAAGATTCACGGGGATCATTTCCGCTAGGGAAACATCCGAAACGCCCGAAGGCTTTTTGGTCACAGGGATCACTTCCGCGGAGGGAAGCATCCGAAACACCCGCAGGCTTTTTGTATAACAGTCACGGGGATCACTCTCGCATGGAGAGCATCCGAAACGCCCGAAGGCTTTTTGTATCACGGGGATCACTTCCGCAAGGGAAGCATCCGAAACGCCCGCAGGCTTTTTGTATCACGGGGATCACTTCCGCAAGGGAAGCATCCGAAACGCCCGCAGGCTTTTTGTGTGACAGGACACGACATGACAAGTGTAGGGAAAGTTATTCTAGGGTGTCCACATGCACGCACACACAAGATAGTCCTATGTTGTCAGCAGTTCATTGTTGTCAGGCTCAGACTTCGTCGTCAAGTCTGAGCCGTCACGGTCGTCCCGGACGCTATCATTTCACGTCCGGTTCTCATCACACACAATCTAACAGTTCTACAACTAGAACTAAGGCACAGTCAAATCGCAAGTGAGTACACTTGCCTGGAATAGCGAGTGCGTCGTCTGTCCGGGGCGTCTCGTCCAGTCGTCGCGTCTGCGGTAGTCCGTCTGAAAAGAGATCACGGCGACGGTGTCAAGTCGCGATTTTTGTCAAATCCTATTTAGGTTCATTTCTAAGTTGAACGTGGCTATCCTAACCGTCACGAGTCAAGTTGTCCGATCAGCCTATCTGACGATTCTATCCTATGTGCACAGTCAAAAAGTCCAACGTCGGTCTACGGTTATACATCGATTTAAGAGAGCAGAAACTAAATTTAGTGAGTTAAGTTGCCAGTTTTACTTAGGTTCTCAGTTTTGCTACTGTGGGGGTTTTGCTACGAGATAGGGGAACCAACCTGTCCGGAGTCTGGGGTAGAGCGGACGTAGTGTCTGAACGGCGACCGATCTGACTGGCACGGCTACGGATCGTCTCCTAGCGGTGTCTCGGCTACGGGCAGCGTAGCCAGACACGTTCCGGGCAGCGGACGGGACGCGTGAACAGCGAGCAGCGCGTCGGGTAGGCGTACTACGGCTTCCGGAGAACTTGCAACGGCAACCGAGATGAACGGTTCGTCGTACCCAACGCCTACGACGTCGGGAGTCGTAGGAAGAGTCCGGGATGTTGATGAGTACTCCCAGAAGGTGAAGGAGACTGTCGGAGAGCTCCAACAGCGAGGAGAGGCGACGAGATCTCGGCGGCGCGACGGTACGACGCCAAACACGCAAAACAGCGAGGATACTCGCTGTTTCAGAGAGTATCGCGGCCTGGGGTCGCTGTCAATGGCGAGAGGGGGCAGAGGGGGTTCCACGGCGAGGGAGAGGAGGCTCCGGCGGCGGCGGCAGCGGCGGCGGCGGCCGTCGCGGTCTGCAGCGGCTGCTGCGCGGTTTGCCGGCGATTTGCAGCGGCTATCGGCGGCGGGAGGGCTGCAGTCGAGAGAGGGGAGGTCGGCGAGAGGGTCGGCGGCGACGGGGACCTCCGGCGGTGGCTCAGGTGGAGAGGGGTTAGGGTTTGCGTGAGTGGGGGTGTTTCTAGGGCCGACGCAAGAGGGAGGGGGTGTTGCGGCTGTGAAAAACAATAGGGGTTAGGGTTTTTTCTTTATAGAGTGGGGCCCACGTGACTAGGGGGGTTTTACACATGATGGGCTGCCACTTAATTAGGTTTAGGGTTTAACTAGGGTTTAATAGGATTAATTTGTTAGGGGTATACTCGTAATTAACCGGCTTTATTTGTGCACAAGGGTCAAACGGTGCCCAAAAATTATAAGAAAAATACCGGGGCGACCGGGGCGACGAGAGCAAGAAGTCAGAAGAGACGGATTACAATTTCGATGTCGGGAAATAAAATTAAAAATAAAAACGCCTCAAGTCAAAAGTGCGAGACGCGACATCTCCTCGGAAAAGGTCCGATCGTGGGCGAACGGCCCGTGAATTGACGTTGCAAGTCAACACGACAAATGTAGTACTCTCAGAGAGAGTCACAACGACATATCACACGATAGGGTTCGGAAACAAACAAATTCTAAAATAAATACGTGCACGGTCAAGCACACGTGCACGAAGAACTTACGATCGGAAACCGACCGTTACAGGTGGTAATGACAATTTTGGGGGGACTTAAAATATAAAAGAGGGATGTTATCAAGAGAAATTGGATAAGAGAATTTGGATATCTATTATATAAAAGAGGGATGTTATCAAGAGAAATTGGATAAGAGAATTTGGATATCTATTATATAAAAGAGGGATGTTATCAAGAGAAATTGGATAAGAGAATTTGGATATCTATTATATAAAAGAGGGATGTTATCAAGAGAAATTGGATAAGAGAATTTGGACATGAGAAATTGGATAAGAGAATTTGGATATCTCTTATACAATTCAGGACCTTTTTCAAATTCTGTCCTATGTGTCCCCTTTTGTCCTATGTGTCTCACAACAATATGACTAGGACATGACTAGGACAATCTAAAAACTGCCATTAAAAACTACATAAAAACTGCCACAATTCCCCGTCAGTAAAAACGTCTTTTTTTCCCAGTTATAAAAAATGCATAAAGAATGACGTCTCTCCCAATAAAAACTGCATAAAAACTGCATAAAAACTGATGCTTTCTCCTATTTGGCAATTTCCAACCCCGTTCTTCCTCTCTGCGTTCTCCACCAAAACGTTCTCTTCGCCTCATGTAATCTCCTCTCTCTCTGCGTTCTCCACCAAGACGTTCTGTTCTCTGGTGTTTAACTTTATGTTCTCTTTTCTCAGGTTATCTCCTCAGTTAATCGATTTGATGTTTTAATCATTTTCGGAGTGCACTGGTAATACTCAGGTAATCTCCTGCCTGTTTTTTCTCCTCCTATCTTGATGCTTCTGTTTTAATCAATGTCAATAAAAATTCTGACATTTTGCGTTTACTCATCAATAAACTTCATGTTACTGACAAAAAGGGATGCAATTTAATCACAACCATAAATTCCATTTCTCATTGTTACTAAAATTTCTAAAATGCAATTTAATCAATGTTACTAAAATTTCTGACCTTTAGCGTCTAATCACAGCCATAAAATTCGCATTGCCCTAGGGCATGGGTTCATGTTACTGACAAACATAGAGATTAAAACATTAAAATGGAATAAAATATCAGAAAGATATCAAGCATATAATAATTCAATATGAAATTGGAGTTTTAAGCAGGCAGATCAGGTGCCCAATTGTTCGACTATGATGCATGTCTAGAAACCATACTTTGATGATTAGTCTCATTTGGTCTGTGATGTATGAACATGATGCTACATTTAATCATCCAAGGTTTCAAAAATATTTTATAGAGTATGAATGAAATATTGAGTTTCACGTTCTCAGTTTCAAAAATATTCGAGGCTTACTCAGTTTCACGTTCTCTCATCCTCGACTTTTAGTGGGCAACATACTTCTATCTTTATCATTTCCACAAATTCCCATTTCTTCTTTCGCCCACAAACTTAACTCGGCAAATCTGTTCGGCGCGCTTCGGCAATCTGCGACGTGCTCAATTCACGACGTGCGTAATTTACGACGGCCTCCGGTAGTTTCCTCTCGCTCTCTCTCTCTTAATTCTCATTCGTTCATTTCTGATCCCTATGGTTTCCATATCATTAGTTCAACTTTGTTATGGGCAGAAGCAAAATTCAATGTTACGAATTAAAAACCCCCCAATTTGTAAAGAAATCAATGTTCCCACTTTGTATGACCTTACGCTAATCAATCCGAATTTGTAAAGAAATCAATCAGAAGTTGATAAAATTGCTTGGCATTCGTAATTTGTATGACCTTACCCCAATTTGTTTGTAAATCAATGTTTGGCATTCATAATTGCCGACGAATTTGATCATTGGGCCGTGAACGAGTCTGGACAAGTGTTAAAGATTTCTAAAATACACGCGAATCAAATGAATTTTTTATGAATCATAATATAGAGAAATGCCTCTTTCTTTTGCAGCAATATTTTTCCTTCCCCCTTTTCTTCTAGATTCATCAGAAATTTTCTTGATATGTGTGGATCTTTCTTGATATGAGTTTTGTTTTAGCTTTACAATTGTTTTTTCTTCATTTATTTTGATTCTGTAACCTTTTTTTTGTTATGGCCGAGTGGTTGTTGTATAATATGGTGACATGTAACTAATATTCACTTCGACCTTGATTTTTAATGCACACTTTGTATAAATGAAGCAATAAATTATGAGTGAGCCTTTTGCAAAGGAATTTTTTGTTGATTCGTTGTGAATCAAATGAATTTTTGGTTTGTAAATCAATGTTTGGCATTCGTAATATCCAGCGAATTTGATCAAACAAAGTGTATTTTAGAAGTGATTTGTTCGGTGCTATGCGACTTCCTCAGATCTTAGCCCCCCTCCTCAGATTTAATCATTTTTTTAGGGTTGAATACAGTTTTTTTGAAGATGTATTAATTTTTTTTGCAAACATACTTGCAAGCCTACCTTTCTTTGGTATGTTAGTACTTGAAAGCCAATGATGTTAGTATAAATTATCCACGTATGATTTTTGTTTGTTAGTATGTTTGTAAAAATGTCCAGATCTTTTGGGTCTTTTTGTTGATCTTTTTGAAAACATTGTTGCGCTGATCTTTGATGTACAATTATGTTTGTGAAAATTTGATTTACGAGGCTATATGCAGGCTTTTGAGCTATATGCATGAATTTCCCAGAGCATTTCTAAACATTATTAGCTTTTGAGTTATTTTAGGTCTGCTGTTAGATTATTTGGATGAAAAATATGTAACTCAACTTATTTCAATTCTTAGAGACAACCAAGAATAAAATTTAATTCACGTAAAAGCTAAAACAAATTTATAAATGCGCCGTGCCCCATATATCAAAAACCTATGCATAATTGTCCATTGAGTCAGTCAGACTTACATTGAGCCAAGCGTGGCTCTGCGAAAGAAAATAAAAGGAAACTTGAAATCTTAAATATTATACACAATATGCCTCTAACCTCAGAATATTTCCGCTTATAAAACATCCCTTCTTTAGCTAGCTCAGTTGGGATGGTCATAATATTTGGGAATGAGACATAAGGTTCAATTCCTTGGCTATGCATTCTTTTCATTTATTCATTTTTGATTCCCTTTTGTTTATGAAATAGGGGTAAAAAGCTTTAGTTGCGATTACCATTACATTTTAATACTGATTTTTTGAATTGTTGTGAGAGAAACATAGCACAAAATTGCAATTCATTTACGTCCCACGTTAAAAGAAAGCAAAATTAATGAAAAAACAATCCTTGCTTTTGCCTCTGCATGGTTGAATACTGTATCTGTTGAACTTATGATATTGAAATGACAAACTGGATGTCCTATGATGCACCTAACTCATGCATCCCGTTAGGTGCATTAATTAAATTTTAAGTAATACTTTCCATGTCTTGATAATTTTATGTCGGGAAAATCGTACCATTTGTTAATTACTTTGAATTGACCCAGCGAAGCACCGAGCGACTCTTTTAGGCGCATTGCTCGATGTTCAGGCTCATACCACGACGTCCACATCAAATTTGTTCGGCTCTCTGTGACGTCCTCATATCTGAGCCCCCCCGCCTTTGATTTTCCAGTCCATCACCGCCTCTGGTACACAAATTCTTACATGGTTTAGCATTAGTCTTGAATTATACATTCCATCATATTCTGTTGCTTTAGGATTCGAATTATTTGTCCTAAATGTTGGGGACACGGTCTAATTGAATCAAGCTTTATGTTTAGGGGATTATCACCAGTTTAGCATTATTTGTTTAGGATTAGCATTATTTGTTTAGGATTAGCACAAATTCTTGCACAACATTTGCATTAGAATCAATTTCTCAAATTTGTAACCTTAGGATTTTGTGGATGGTTTCTCTGAGGTCTTGAATTCACTTCCCCCAGTTGAATGAGATCACTGATGAGTAAGGAATGCAGGTATACGAAAATGAGTTAAAATACATGAGCATGAACACGCACCAACTCAAATATATTACCAGACATTGCAAAAATTTGGAACTCATAGTGAATAATAACCAATAAGGTGGTATAACTTCTATATTATTATACTGTGTTTACTTCATATACAACTCTATTACCAATACAGAATAATTATCTTTCCAATGAGATATGCATATACTGTGAAAAACTAAGATAAACTATTGTTGTTGGTGTTATTATTACTACTACTCCTCATTTTATTTTACCCTACATTTAAATACATTCCGTTTTTATTTTCACCCTACATTTAAATACTACTCATTTTATTTTACCCTACATTTAAATACTACTCATTTTATTTTACCCTACATTTAAACACAACAATAGAACTTGGGTATTATGACAGCATTTACTTCTCCCTCTCCTCAAAATTTTCATTATGAGCTATAGCGTGACTACTATAATTAAAGAAATGTACGATTAGGTCCTAAATTTTATGTTTATCCTTCATCCATAATGCTGATTGAAATTTTATAATTAAAACTTGCCCTTAATGATTGAAATTTTATGCTTGCCAGTAAAGTTTTCAATTTTATGACATTGAAATTTTCAACTACATAATATTTTTATTTCAATATTGACATTGAAATTTTATGCTTATCCTCAGTGAAAATCCCTGATTTATGTCAAATGCTCAAATTAAAAACCATCTGACCCATGATGATAAATGCTACTGATTGAAATGTTAATCTACTACCAAGTTCTATGCTTATGTTTATCCTTCATTAGCACCCAGATTTTGACATTTCACATCTGATTAATTATCATTTCAATTTTTGTTTACACCTAGCACCCAGCATTATCATTATCATTTCAGTATCATTTCAAGTTGGCAGCCTTAGTTTCAATTAGTACCCATATTGTTGCCATTTCAAGTTGCATTTCAAATTAATTTCCATTATGTTTTCAATTTTATGCTTTCAATTAGCACACTAATTAGTTTCTATTTACGTTTCATTAACATTTTTTTTCATTAAGAGGTTTCAGCTATCAATAAATTAGTTTCAATTTGAACTAGCATTAACAGGTTTTTTTCATTTCATTTCATCAACATGTTACAACCAGCACCCAATTAGTTTCAATTATCTGTGTTTCAATATTAAGTGGGATAAGGTAAACTATCTGTGTTCATTTGTTCCTTGAATTATGTGTCAGTTGCCAAACAAATGTGACAGATCCCTACATTATATTGGCATGTTTGTGAATATAGACATTTACCCAATTGGACAACAATCTTTCTCAGAATACGACATCCTACAATGCACGTAGGATTATGTGATGTTCGTGTTATAACACTTCACTAATACTATGCTAATTATATGCTAGAAAACAGATCGTATTCTTATTATTAATCTTCACGATTATATTCCTGCTATAATTATGAGACATGCAGATATAAGAAAACATACTCCTGCTACAATTATATGCTAGAAAACAATCATTGAATATGTGCTTGTGTACGTCTGCAGATCAATGAGGGATACATATGCTACCTAAATACGCCTATCATAAATTTGATAGTTGGCCCGAACTTAGAACTAACAATATATAACACTCTAATTTTGGATCACAAATTGACTGCTACGCTGTGGACTCTTCCAAATATGTTGACCTATTTTGGATGAGTACCATTGAGTATCATGCTAATTAAACTTAAGAGTTTTACCATATTATTAGTTCTGTACTCAATTTCTTCTCATATATTTTTTGACTTCTCATATATTATTTGTTACTCAGCTTCTTCTCATATATCTACCATGTACTCATACTCTTCTCATATATTTACTCTGTACTCATATTCTTCTCATGTTTCCCCCCTTAAATCTAATAAGAAGAACCTGAGTAAGGCTAAATACCACATGTTCCTATTCTAACCATCTCAACTTCACCATTATCATATTGCCCACATCCACATCCACCGATACCCACCCACACGCGCGCCTTCGCCACGCACGCACGCGCGCTCGCACAGAGAGAGAGCGAGAGATAGAGAGAAAATACACCAATTCCCGTCTCTATTTATTACATATACACACTACAAAACCAAATAACTTGATTTAACTGATCATATTTACTAATAACTTCACAGTCCCGCCCTTTTGTAAGTTCCTTGAATTAAAATAATGAAAACAGTTTCTTCACGTACTCTCTGTTTAGAAATCATTAAACATGGTTCTGCGAACTATTCTCATTCTATGCTGATTTCTCTTCATTTATTCTTTCGACATACCCTGGTACTATGAGATCGCGTCATTTCTACTGGGAATTTATTATATTCTAGGCGCAGTAATTTATTCAACCCCTATCCACTCACCAACCCCCCCCCCAACACATAGAACTTGCATGACCAACTGAGAAAATTATGAATCCTGAAAAATAAAACCTGAGAAATTGACACGGGTTATGACAAGGGAATTTTTTGTGCGTAAAAGCGTTGTACGATAATTTTGATTTGTTTTGTTTCATTGTTTGGGTCGTAAGCTAATACTGATAGCATTGTCTATATGTTACCACCCCACAGTATAAATCATACACCTACCCTGATACATTGCCAGTTTAACTTTAGCTTTCCAACCCTTAGTATGCACGTAATGCTTTCCATCCCCCAAACTTGTGTCAAGAATACAACCATCTATTACGTGAGCATCCTGTTTAACGAGTCCATAATAGATTTTATTTAACACCTTTGCAATGTTGAAATTATATATGATTTTCAACATTAAACATGTTTTATATGGTTGTTTAACTTTTTTTCTTTCGTACATAGATTTCCTATCACTATTTACCATCTATAATGTTATTTTATTTTAACGTTTATTTTAGCTGGATCAGTTAGACGTTGTCATAATTTTAACATCCCCAAGACTTTTTCATTTCCACTTTCTTCACACCAACATGCGTCCGGTATGGCATTTGCTAATATAAATCATTGTGTTACATACTTCACGTACTATTACTACTCAACCTAACCCTGTAATCTCAATTTAGGCATATGCTGATAGTTTTGTAGCCAAAAACATATTAGCTCAACGCAAAAGGAGACATCGTGAACATGACAATAGAAACATATCTCAAGTTTCCGAAGGGTCGGCCTCACACACTGCTATGATTTCTGAACACGATGTTGAACCATTTGCTAGGTTTTTATCCACTTACATGTACATAATTTCTATTCTGCCCTACTGTAATTTAATTGTATTTAGTTTCGGTTGTACTTTTGGTAGTTCCTTAGCTCAACGCCGAAGGAGAGCACGAGAGAAAGAACAAAGAAAGGTTTCTCGATTTATGCCTCCTAACATCTCACTCGATATACCAAAAGTAACAGCTTCACCATCAACTTCCCTAATTGAAGCTGTGCATGAGGTCTCTGCCTCGCGAAATGATACTTTTTCTAAACAGGATGCTCCACCTTCTGCCAGGTTATCTATGTTATTACCCAGTTGCCTTAACATAAAATCTACTATTCTTGCGATACTGTAATTTAATTGTATTCCTTTTTGTTTTGCCTTTGGTTAGATCCTTAGCTCAACGTAAAAGGAGAGAACGAGAGAAACAACAACGGAACATTACTCAATTTATCACTCATAAAAACACACTAGATATACATCAAGAAACTCCTTCATCATCGACTTCCCTAACTGAGGAGGTGCATGAGGTCTCAGGCTCGCGAAATGATACTATTTCTGAATGATATGCTCCGCCTTCTGCCAGGTTTTCTATGTTTTTATCCGATTGAATGTGCATAAAATCTATGTTCCTTTAGCTATTTTAATTTAATTGTTTTCATTTTTGGTTTTACTTTGGGCAGTTCCTTAGCTCAACGTAGAAGGAGAGAACGAGAAAAAGAACAATTAAACATTTCTCGATTTATCACTCCTAACAACATTCTAGATATACCTCAATTACCACCTTCATCGTCAATTTCAGAACAAGATGATGAACCTTCTACTAGGTTATCTATGTTATTTTCAACTTGCATGTACATAAAATCAACTATTCTTGTGATACCATAAAATAATTTTATTTATTTTTGTTTTTAGTTTGGGTAGTTCGTTAGCTCAACACAGAAGAGGAGAAGGCATTTCTCGATTTATGCATCCTACCAGCATACTCGATATACCTCGATTAACACTTGTATTATCAACTTCCCTACTTGACAAGTTTCATGATGGGTCAGCCTCCCGCGTTGATAATGTTTTTGAACAAGATGATGGACAATCTGCCGGGTTATCTACCTTAGTCTCTGCTTCCATGAACATAAAATCATTTCTACTCTACTTTACTCTAATTGTACTTAATTTTGTTTTTACTACGGATATGTACTTTGCTCAACGCAGAAGGATAGAACAAGAAAAAGAACAAGTAAACCTGTCTTGTTTTATTTTTGCCCAAGAAGCTGAGCATCAAACCAGGTTAGTATCCAATTGATCAAACATAATACTTAATCTATATTACTGTAATTTGACATTAAACTAGATTCTGTAGGTCAATTCCAAAAATACTTTGTCACCCAACAACTGTGGAATCTGTTCGGTATTCTCTTGGCTTAATGAACATTTCATGCCCGCATTGCTCATCTTTACATTGGGTGGATAAATAATTATCAAGGTCAACTTTGACAACTCATCTTTTTGGAACATGTTGTTTGCAAGGAAAAGTAAAATTAGATACTCTTATTGATCCCCCTACATCAATTTGCGAATTATATGATGGTAACATTGAGCAATCAAAATCATTTCGAAAATATGCTCGGGAATATAACGCAGCTAACGCATTTATCAGTCTTGGTGCTACATTGGTTCAAAGATTGATTCCAGGAAGAGGTCCTACATCTTTTACTATTCATGGAGAATTACGTCATCGAACATGATCACTCCTACCACAACTGAATCAAACACCAAGTTATTGTCAACTTTACATATATGATCCTGCTTCTGCTATAGAGTTACGAATTAATAGAAATCCTCATTTGAGAACGGATGTCTTACTTCTAATTCAAAATTTTCTATCAGGCATAAACCCATTCATCCATCTATATCATCAAGCTTATTATGTCTTAATTCAAGCAAATGTATCTGGTCGTGATCTCCCTGTATATCTGCATTATAATTCAACAAAATATCGACACCGCTATAACCTCCCAACTATAGATGAGATTGCAGTTATTTTACCTGGAGATGGCTATCGACCTACCGGGATGCGAGATATTGTTTTACATCTTCGAGGAAATAATCAACTCATGCAAATCAATGAGGCTCATCCTGCTTATTTTCCATTGCATTATGTCTTATTATTTCCTCATGGCCAGCTTGGATGGGAACCAGAGTTGAAGCAATGGGATCCCGTGCGCAATCAATCCTCACATAGACACCTTACCATGTGTGAGTTTTATAGCTTCCGTCTGTTTGAAAGACATACTGAGTATTCGTCAATTTTGCGAGTTGGCAAATTGTTCCAAGAGTTCATAGTTGATGCTTGGGCAGCAACTGAACAAAATCGTTTGACGTTCATCAAACTAAATCAGCAAAAACTCCGTTCTGAACTCTATCAGGGTCTTGCAGATATCGATGCATAAGTCAGTTGTGACCAAATTGGCCAGCGGATGATACTTCCTTCATCTTTCACTGGAAGTGCACGCCACATGTTTGAAATTTTCCAAGACTCGATGGCTATCACACGATATAATCACCACCCAGATATATTTCTAACCATGACTGCAAATCCAAATTTGCCTGAAATATCTAATGCTCTTCTACCTTACCAAAAGTCTATCGCCCCGATTTAGTTGCCCGTGTTTTTGAGTAAAAAAGAAAGGCTTTAATGAAGGAGATTGATGCTAAAAATGTATTCGGAAGGAAAGTAGCACATGTCTTCACCGTTGAATTTCAGAAACGTGGGCTTCCACACATGCATGCTCTTTTCTTCCTTCATGGTCCAGATAAGATCCATACATGTGATCAAGTTGATAAGATTGTCTGTGCTGAATTTCCTGATCCTTCTCAAGATCCGGAACTATTTGATACCGTTATAAAATGTATGGTGCACGGTCCATGTGGTGCTCGAAATCCAAGTTCTTCATGTACGGATAATGGTAAATGTACTAAGAAGTACCCGAGAACTTATGTAGATTCAACAACAATGGATCGTGATGGATATCCTATATATCGTCGTCGTAATAATGGACATATCTATACTATAAGGGGTCATCAGTTTGATACCGAGATGTTGTCACATACAATATGTATCTTTCTAGACGATTTAATTTCCATATTAATGTCGAAGTTTGTGCCGGAATAAGATGTGTCAAATACATTCATAAGTACATTTATAAAGGTCATGATCGAACAACAATGGTGTTGGGTGCAGTAGATCAGATCCAGCAATACCTTGATGCAAGATATATTGGACCCCCCCGAGGCAGCATGGCGTTTATTTGAACATCCTTTACATCAGGAGATCCCATCAGTACAACGATTGATGCTTCATTTGCCAGGGCAACACCGTGTTATTTTTAATCCAAATGAAGACCCTGCTACAATATGGTCTAGAGCTGAAAATGAGAAGACAACTTTGACTGAATTTTTTACATGTTGTGCTTTACATGAGTCAGCACATGATCTCACTTACCAAGAATTTCCTCAAAAGTTTGTTTGGAATAAATCCACAAAGGTCTGGACTCCAAGAAAATATGGATATTCAATTGGTAGAATGTATTTTGCATCTCCAAACTCTGGTGAACGCTTTTATTTACGGTTGTTACTAACAGTTATTAGAGGACCAACATCATGGGAAAATTTACGCACTGTCAATAATGTTGAGTACCCTACATTCAAAGCAACATGCGTTGCAAGAGGTCTTCTCGAAGATGATTCAGAATGGAAGCAATGTCTACACGAAGCTTCAATTATGAAAACAGGATATCAATTACGACGACTGTTTAGTATTATTCTTATGGAATGTTCACCGATCGACCCACTTGCATTATGGAATCAATTCTCAATGCAAATTTGTGATGACCTTCAACATAAAATTAATATCCAGTTTTCAATTTCTACAACCTCTCAATGCCAACTTGAAGATTACGGCTTATTTCTGATCAATGAATTGCTCGAGGAGTATGGTAAGTGTCTATCTGACTTTCCACCGATGCCACTTCCTGCTGGAAATTGGAATGCGATAGTTGGCAATCGATTGTTGCATGAACATCAGGAACTTATAAATACGTCGAAACATTTGGATGCAGTGAAAAATGTTGATTGCCTTAATGATGCACAACGTAGTGCTTATTCAACAATTACTTCGTCTGTTTTTGAAAATAAAGGTACTACTTTTTTCTTAAGCGGCGGTGCTGGAACTGGAAAGACATTTCTGTACAATGCTGTAGCAACAATGTTGCGCAGTCTAGGAAATATAGTTATCGCTGTTGCATCATCTGGTATTGCATCATTGTTACTAATCGGAGGTCGGACTGCACATTCAACATTTCACATCCCTTTAGATGTGCATGATAATTCAATTTGCAGTTTTAGTAAACAATCTATACATGCACAATTATTCAGAAAAGCAAAATTGATAATATGGGACAAAGTTCCTATGCAACATCGGCATTGTGTTGAGTCAGTGGATCGGTCGTTGATGGATATTGATGATAATAATAAAGCATTTGGTGGTATTACTGTTGTTCTTGGTGGGGACTTCCGACAAATCTTACCAGTAATACCAAAGGGGGTTCAAGAAGAAATTGTTGGAGCCTCATTAAGACGATCTACATTATGGTGCGCTATACAAGTTTTGATCTTGGATCAGAATATGCGTTTGTCTGACTCATCCGTTGAAAATAATAATTTTGCAAAATTTATTTTGGTGGTATTTGTTTGAATACTTTATGCTTTTACTAGACATTTTTCACTTAACTTACCATTGACTAAATTAATTTCTGCTTATGCATCAGGTCGGGACAAACCCTTCAGAAGTGGTTGAGCTTTCCTCCAACATTTTTAGGTGCAAGGATTTAAATGAGTTATTATTAAGAATTTATCCCCATCTAGATGTTGAGGTAACGGTGACTCCGGCATTTCTTACTGAACGAATAATTCTTTCCGCGCGTAATGATGATGTTATCTATATAAATTCTGATGCATTGCAAATTTATCCTGGTCAACAGATAACATATCTGGCTGCAGACAAACTTGCTGAATCTGAATATACTGATCCTTTCAGTATAAACAGGTATCCAACTGAATACATAAACTCTTTGGATCCTCCTGGGTTGCCCCCATTTAAACTTGACCTTAAGGTTGGTTGTCCAATTATTTTGCTTCGAAATATTGCACCAAAAGATGGTCTATGTAATGGCACTCGGCTAATGGTTGTAAGATGTGCATCCCGTGTGATTGAAGCTCAAATTTTGAATGGTGATAGAGCCGGTAGTTTGGTTTTTATTCCAAGAATATCTTTGTCACCATCGTCTACAGAATTACCTATTCATATTGCAAGACGACAGTTTCCTGTTCGTGTAACTTATGCCATGACAATTAATAAATCTCAAGGACAATCTGTAAAGTTTGTTGGTTTAGACTTGCGTAACCCAGTTTTCAGTCATGGACATCTTTATGTAGCACTTTCTAGATGCACGTCTTTTGACCGTGTTAGTGTCCTTCTTCAGTCTGGTTCAAATAACACAGTTAACATTGTTTACCCAGAAATCCTACTATGAATATCTCTGCTGTCTGTTATAAGTAAGTTTTTATAATTTTCTTTATATCTATTTCTTTATTACATTCATTTAGTAATTCTTAAAATTAATTTTGAGAATCAATTTGTGTCTATCATGCAGGTAGAGCGTACGCTACCACGCTGCATAATGTGGACAAGCATTGCTATTTACGTACATGTAATAAAATATTAAATCTAAAGCATGTCATTTTATGATTTAAATTTTCTTTTAAAATATTGATTTGTATTTTTATACAGATGAATGCTGCTAAGGACCCTTATTTGCAGAAGACTGTAAGGCACTAATAAATCTTTTTTCCTATATACTTGATTGCATTTTTTTATTAATCATTTTTTTACATATAGGTTGCTTTGCTTCAAAACAATAATATAGATGTCAAACTATGTGATTATAGGAGAATTTGGTTTGATAAGGTACGCTTGACATTACAGAATTAATCATTTTCATATTAAGATTATTTAAAATCAGTAACTATTTATTATTATTATCTTCAGAAATTTGCAAAACGATCGGTAGAAGGAAATGCTTCATCTAATATGGATGCAAAATTAACATGTTTTCCTGAGGTAACATATAAAAATTCATAATTTTTGCCCATATACATTGTTTTTTTTACATCATAAATAACATTTTTGCTACATAATTGGAAGATGGTCCTTGCTGAGCTTAATTGGTTACACAAACCACGATCATCAACCATCCAACTGAATACGGTAAATAAATTCTTAATTTCATATTATTAATATTAGCAAATATATATCTTCATTTCCATAACAAATTTTTGTCCGTAAATTTTTCAGGTTATTGCGCATCCACATAACACTCCATTATGGCTTACGATTGATACTTTTTCTCTTCACAATGTTTTCGTGAGGAAGTTTTCTACTGCAGCATGAGGGAGTATTTTAACATCCAACTGAAAATCATCGCATGTTCTCTACCAGCGAGATACTTCATATCTTTTGAGATTTGTATCCTTGGTTCAAATCTTCCCAATGTAGTCCTCAATATCTTGGACTGTTTTGCATATAACTACTTTGCATAAGCAATGCTATTTCCATACTAAATTACTGTATTAACTTCATGTGTCTGTACTAATAGCAATGTCGATTTTTATTTACCCTTTGGGATAGATTGGACCATCAAAAAAATTTATAACCTAAAATGTAACATTTTTTTATTCTGTTATCATGTAAAATAGTATTATCATACATTTGAACCAGGCTATTTGCAAATAAAATTACCCTTTGTCTTCAATGGTGATGCTTTTGTCTAATTTTCTGTTTAATTGCAACTTATAATGGTCGTTATTTACGGAAATATTGAGTAAATGGTAAATGGAAACTTCTGTAATTCAAATTTTGCCTCTCCATTATTTTTATTCTTCTTCTCTTTAAGGCATATCCACTATTTTCGGCTAAATTTGAAGATACTAACTTTTGTAAGGACGATTTACGTAAGGAAATAACTTTCTTCTTATCGTAAATTAATTTTTATCATAGATGAATTTTCCTACGTGAGATCAAATTTTGTGAGGGAGTAGATATCCCTGTGAATCGTGGGAGTGGTTGGTTGCAACGTTGACTGTTTTGGTGAAACCCAAACAAAAAAGGCCACCACATTCCCCTTATTCGCAAATTCTCCTTTCCTTTTCCCTGTAATTAAAATGCCACTCATCTTCCCCCTATTTACACATTTCACATCGCTCCTTCCCCGCTCTGCACCGACGGTTTTTGCTCTTTAATCCCTCCTGTTGTGCCTCTGTGATGACTTACCAATGCTTTCTTTTCGCACATCATTATTACCCCGGGAGACGACATCCACGTCATTCTTGTGCCCGGGAGACAACTACAACGTCGTCATTTCCCCCGTTTACTGACTTCCCTCCTCGGGTTATCACCCGAGAAACGCCTAACCCAATTTTTCTTTTCGCCGTCAATATTGCCCCTGGGATACGACTTCCACGTAATTCTCACGCCTGGTAGACAAATAACATGTCGCCATTTCACACGTTAACAGACTATCCTCCTCGGTTTCGCACCCAGAAGACGACGTTCACTGTGCCCTACGGGCACACGTTATTACTAGTATATTCTATAAAATAGGGATGTTATCAAGAGAAATTGGACAAGAGAAATTAGATAAGAGAATTTGGACAAGAGAAATTGGATAAGTGATGAGATTTTGAGAGATAAGAGAAGAGGTGGGGAATTTTGTGATGAGATTTTGAGAGATAAGAGAAGAGGTGGGGAATTTTGCACATACAACCCCGGGGTTTGCATTTTTGCCCCTGGACCATCCCCACACCTACACCCACACCTTTTATTCTTCCCACTCTATTCCCGACCATTTTTTTCCAGTCTGTTTCAGAGTGTTTTCTCACTACAAAGCGTTGACCGTGGAGAGCCCGGTCAACGTGGTCAAGGGGCCCGCTTTGGGTCCCTCGGGGGCTTCGAATCGGTGCAGAAGGGGCGAGGGGTAGCCTCGGACCTGGTTGAGACGCTCGGCCTCGGACAGGTGTGCTCGGCCTCGGCTGATAGGGGGACGAGGGGTAGCCTCAGTCGCCCGGGTAGGTGCACGGCCGACGGGTGGCGAGGGAGAATCTCGGACCCGATTAGGACGCTCGGCCTTAGTAGGACGTGCTCGGCCACGACAGGCTGACGGTGACGGGAAGCCTCACTGTCCGGTTGATCGAGTGGTCGGAGAGGGGTGAGGGGTAGCCTCGGCCCGTTGATCTGTTGTCCACCTGCGCAGACGAGAACGCTCGTCAGGGGGCCGGACCTTGGTTCCGGCCAAATCCCCTCCGATGCCTAAGTCAGATAGAGATCTGAGAAAGGAGGCCCGGCGGAGACGGTCCGACTCGTGAGGAGATCGTAACGGCGTCTCTCGGCGCGAGCGGGGGCGGAAGGAGATGAATTGGGGGAACAAGGTCGTTGATGGAGTACCTTAGGTTTTGTTACCTGAGATGCGGTCCCTTTCTTCGTCGTCTTCCTGGCCCTTTTGTAGAGCTCCCGCGTGATTGCCTCTGACCCACGTCCCACGTCCGCCATTGATCGTGCCCCATCAGTCCCCCCTCGCCGCCGCTCTCTCCGCCATGCCAGCACCTCCCCATTATCGCTATTTAGTGGTCGCGCGTCCGGGGGAGTGGTTTTCGCAGGAGTGGGCGAGCGACCAACGGGTTATTGGGGCTGGGTCGGATCGATGTTCGAGGAGGTCCCTTGTAGGGCCTTTGTCGAATGGGCTTCGAGGACGCAGATGGGCTTTTGACCAGTAGTCGGGCTCCTGGGCTCGTGCTTTACGGGTCTCGGTCAAATAGGCGTAACAATTGCCCCCATCGGTCGGGTTGATCGGCCTCGGCCGGTTCGGCTCGGCCGATGTGACCTCTGCCGATTTTGACGAGCTCGCCAGTCGATGCCGACTCATTTATTAGTCGTCATCACGAGTTGGCCCGTTCGATGTTTTTAAGGCGCGGGTTCCGAAGCGCCGTCGGCCTTCAGATGTTGCCACGTGTAGCGGCAAGCCTATCCCTGCCGTTCGCGGAGTCGTCTTAAGTGGAGAAACCGAGGGATTCGTGAGCCGCCATCCCATCGTCTTTCTTCCTTGCGCTGATCTCCCTCCTGTCTGAGCTCTGCCCCATGTCGTCTTCTTCTGCTACGGGTTCGGTTCGGTCGGAGCGCGATGTGGCTCCAGGTCCGGCGGGTGGCACTCCTTCGGCGATTAGTCAGCACGGGGATGATCTTTCAGGGGTTCCTTCTGAGGTCTTGGCGTGGCCTTCGTCGATCTGTGCCACCGCCATCGGGAGCATGCGCTCCTCCTACCTGCTTCCGCCCTACTCGGCTCGTGCCCCTGGGGCTGACGAGCGGATCTGCTCTCCTGGTCCCAATGAGGTCGGGATATATGAGAAGTGCTTCCACTTTGGGCTCCGTTTCCCGCTTCATCCTTTTATCGTTGAGTTCCTTCAGGCCCACAATGTGTGCTTGTGTCAATTCTGTCCCATCGCCGTCGGGATCCTCGTCGAGTTCGTTGTCGTCTGCATGCTGAAGGGTGTGGTGCCCTCTCTCCGCCTCCTTGCCCAGTTCTACCGCCTGAGCCTACACCAATCGGGGGCGTGGATTTACATCAGCGCCCGCCCGAAGATGTCCCTGGTGCTGGGGTTGCCGAGCTCCCTGAAACGCTGGAAGGGGGAATATGTGTTCGTCACATTCCCCTCGAGTGTACCCTTCCCGGCTCGGTGGGTGGCAGCCGGTGCCGTTGTTCTTAATCTGGGTGAGCTGACGGTCGCGGAGCAGCAGACGGCGAAGGACATGCTGGCAATTCCTACGGGGGAGCGCTCGATCGACTTCCTCTTTAGTGACCACAATTTGCGTAAGACGGTGTGGCCCCTAGGTAAGCTGCTCCGAACGTTCGCCCCTCGAAGTCGCCCAGGTTCTGCTCTGTCTCTCATTTCTTCTTTGAGTGCAGGTGGGCTCCCTCTCGGTTCTTCTCCTGCCAGCGCCCTTGTGCAGGTCCCAAACCCGGATCCGCGCAAAAGGGACCATGTGTTGGCGGTCCGGAAGAAGCAGCGGGTTGTGACCGCGTCCGGAGGTTCAAAGCGAAAGAAGATGGCGTCTCCCTCTCTCCCCTTGCAGGGGTCTCCCAAGAGGCTCCGGGAGGGGGTCGAGGGGGTCGACGTCCAGCCGACTGCCGACCGACCTCATCCCGCTCCCGTTGAGGTTGCCTGGCTGTGGGCCGGCCCTTCACCTCTCCCGGACGGCTCTCTCCCCGAGGCTTACAGTCGGTATCTTGGGGCGTTCCGCTCCGCTCCTGGCGAGTTCCCTTCGTCAGGAGAGGGTCTTCTTTGTCCACGCTTTCCAGTGGGGGAGAAGGAGTCGGTGTTCTCGAGCCGTGGAGCCGCCGCTCGTGTGGCCGAGAACTGTTGTCTCCCTCCCGACCAGGCGGTGTTGGAGGAGTCAGGGGCGATTGCTTGGCTACCTTCGTGATCCAGGCTGGTCAACAGGTAGTGCGTCTCTGCTTGTCCCCCCGTTCTCCAGCTGCTTTTACCATCTTACCTTCGTTGCTTTGGCACAGTTGTCTTCGGTGGGCCTCTCGATGAGGCGCCAATTCGCGGCTCTTCCCAAAGCCAAATCCATGGCTGGGCTAGGCCCTGAGGTCCCTGGCGAGGAGGAGGAGGAAGCTGGTCAGTTGGAGGAAGCGCGGGTCCAATCCCTGAACTCCCGCGTAACTGAGCTGTCCTCTGCCCTGGAGGCGGCGGATCGTGAGAGAGCCGTGGCTCTGGCCGCGAAGTCCGAGGCCGAGACGCGGCTCGCCTCTCTTTTAAAAGACGTCGACGCTTCTGGAGGAGTCAAGCAGATCCCCGGCCCGGCTGCTGCCTCCGAAGCCTCAGAGCTCTCTGATCGTCTGGATGCGGCGGAGGAGCAGGCGAGGGCCCTTGCTGCCCAACTAGGAGAGAAATCCCGGGAGATCGAGAAGGAGAGGGTGGAGCACCAACGCCAGGTAGAGACCCTAGAGGCCCGGCTGCGTGGGCTCGAGGAGGTGGATCCTGCCCGGATCGCTCAGGATGCCGTGGCGGAGTATGCCACCTCCTTTGTGGAGACCGCCTTGTTGGAGGCGTACGAGAAGGGCTTCGCCCGGTGCCAGTCCGAGATCCAAGAGAAGTTCCCGCTCTCGGGGATCAACTTCGAGAAACTTCGGATGTACTCTGACACCGAACGGAGTAAGGGGGGAGACCCTAGTGAGCCTCCAGCCTGTGGCTCCCCTGGCGCCCCCGGAGAAAAATGAGGGAGGGGAATGCCCCTCGACCTCTTCGTGTATCCTCCTGTATATCTTTTTGCTTTATCTGGAAGGGAATGAATTTAAAACAAATTTATTTCATAGGAAACGATACATCTATTGAAAGTACTTGCGTAAATATTCCGCATTCCAAGTGTGAGTGAGAACTCTCCCTTCCATGTCGGCTAGTCGGTAGGCTGCGGGTCCGAGGACCTCGACGACTTTGTAGGGTCCCTCCCATCTAGCCGCGAGCTTCCCTTTGCGAGTGGTATCGGTGGTGAAGCCCGCTTTCCGGAGGACCAGGTCTCCGAGGTGGAAGCTTCTCCCCCGCACCCGAGCGTTGTAGTATCGGGCCACCTTCTGCTTTTGGCGGACGATGGTGGCCAGTGACTGCTCCCGTCGCTCGTCGAGGAGCTCCAGGCTGAGCCCCAAGCCCTGCGAGTTCCGGTCTTCGTCAAAGTATTTGAGGCGAAGAGATTCTTCACCCAATTCGACCGGTACCACCGCCTCGGCCCCGTAGGTGAGCATGAAGGGGGTCTCGCCAGTAGCCTCCTTGTGGGTCGTCCGGTATGACCAGAGTATCCCGGGGAGCTCTTCCGGCCAGTTCCCTTCGGCGTCCTTCACTTTCTTTCGGAGGGGCTCTATGATACACTTGTTGGCCGCCTCTGCCATCCCGTTGATTTGGGGGTGTGCTACCGAGGCAAAGAGGAGCTTGATTCCCCATTCCTCGCAAAAATCTTTAAACCCTGCTGAATCGAACTGCTTCCCGTTGTCTGTGACGATGGCCCGTGGTACTCCGAATCGGGAGATGATGGAATTCCACACGAAGCTTTTCGCTTTCTTCCACGTGATGGTTGCCATCGGCTCGGCCTCGATCCACTTGGTGAAGTAGTCCACTGCCACGATCAGGTGCTTCCGCTGCCCTCGTCCTGGCTTGAACGGTCCGAGGATGTCGAGCCCCCATTTCGCAAAGGGGAGGGGGCTAACGATGGGGATGAGCTCTGATGGAGGAGTCGAGATGTGGTGGGCGTACCTCTGGCATTCTTGGCATTTCTGCACGTAGCTTGTAGCATCTTTGGCCAAGGTCGGCCAGTAGTACCCCTGCCTTAAGATCTTCTGCGCGACTATCTTGCCCCCGTGGTGATTCCCGCAGATCCCGTCGTGAACCTCCCGTAGGACGTAGTCAGCTTCTTGCGGTCCGATGCACTTCAGGTATGGGAGGACGTCCGTCTTGGTCCAGCGTCTCCGGTAGAGCGTCCCCTCATGGATCACGTATCGGAGTGCTTTTCTCTCCAGGGTTCGGCGCTCCTCCCCATCGGCCGGCACCTCTCCGTGGGTGAGGTATCGGATGATCGGGTCCATCCAGGTGGGCTCTTGGTCGATCGCCATCACCTCGTGCTCCATCGTGCTGGGGGACGGCAGGTTCTCTACGTAGATGGTGCAGCCCAGCTCCTTTGGCGAGGACGAGGCCAGTTTTGACAACGCATCGGCCCGCGCATTCTCTGATCGTGGGAGGTGTAAGACCTCCACGTCCTTGAATTTGGACATCGCCGCTCTGGCGACTGGGAGATATCTCTGCATCGCCTCCTCCCTTGCCTCGTAACTCCCTAAGAGTTGGTTGACAATGAGCTTCGAGTCGCTGAGGAGGCAGACGGACTCGGCCCCGAGCTCCCGTGCCAGCCTCAGGCCGTTGATCACAGCTTCGTATTCCGCCACGTTGTTCGTGGCTGGGAACTCGAACCGCAACGCGTATTCCGCGATGTTCCCCTCCGGAGATCGGATCGCAATCCCGGCCCCTCCTCCTGACTACGTGGCTGACCCGTCCACATGAACTATCCACGCTCCTGGATCCTCTGGCTGAAAGTGGTCAGCCGAAAGAAAGGACAAGGGTTGAGCAGTTACCGTCCCTGGGCCTTCTCCCTCTGGGGGGCCATTTCCTTCCGTCGTGCATTCGGCGATGAAGTCGGCTAGGGCCTGTCCCTTGATGGCCGTGCGCGGTTTGAATCGGAGGTCGAACTCGCTCAGTTCCACTCCCCAGTTTAGCATCCTTCCCATTCGATCGAATCTCTTGAGGTTCTGTTCTAGCTGTGAGTCGGTCAGGATCAGTATGGTGTGGGCCTGGAAATAGGGTCGGAGCCTTCGCGCTGAGAGGACGAGGGCGTACGCCAGTTTCTCCATGGGCGAGTATCGCACCTCCGCCCCCTTCAAGATCCGGCTCGTGTAATATACCGGCCATTGCACCCCGCCGTCCTCCCGGATCAGCACCGAACTCACAGCTTCCTCCGCGCATGCCAGGTAAAGGCTCAGCGACTCCCCTTCCCGGGGTTTGGACAGGAGAGGGGGGCTGCGGAGATACTCTTTGAGGTCCCCGAACGCCCGGGAGCAGTCTTCGTCCCAGAGTATCGTCTTCCTATTGTTCGGAGGTTCCGCGATTGCTTTCCTCAGGACCTTGAAGAAGGGAAGCGATCTTTCCACTGATTTGGAAAGGAATCGCCCCAGGGCTGCGATGCGCCCGTTCAGCCTCTGTAACTCCTTGATCGTCGTCGGCTCGCGCATGTTAACCAGCGCCTCGATCTTGTCGGGATTAGCTTCAATACCACGATTAGTTATCATAAATCCCAAGAATTTGCCAGATCTTACCCCGAACGTGCATTTCGCGGGGTTGAGCCGAATGTGGTGTCGCCGCAACCGCTCGAAGGTCTCCCGCAAGTCGGCGATGTGGTCTTCCGGTCGCCTTGACTTGACAAGCATGTCGTCGACGTAGACTTCTAGGTTCCTCCCGATCTGGGAGCTGAACACCTTGTTGACCATTCTCTGGTAGGTGGCCCCCGCGTTCTTCAAGCCAAAGGGCATCTTCTTGTAGCAGTAGGTTCACCGGTCCGTCGTGAAGGCTGTCATCTCTTCGTCCCGGGGGTCCATCTGGACTCGATTGTACCCGGAGTAAGCGTCCATGAAGCTTAGCATCTCGTATCCCGAGGCATTGTCCACCAGGTGGTCGATGCGCGGCAGGGGGTAGCTATCCTTGGGGCAGGCCTTGTTGAGGTCACTGAAGTCCACGCACATTCGCCACTTCCCGTTGGGTTTTTTGACCCTCACCATGTTCGACAGCCACTCCGGGTACCAGACTTCTCGTATGAAGCCGGCATCGAGGAGACGCTCCACTTCCTCGGAGGCTGCCTTCATCTTCTCTCCGCCCAGGTTACGCTTCTTCTGCCTAACCGGTTTGAAGTTGGGGTCGGCGTTGATCTGATGGACGATCACCTGGGGGTCCACGCCGGGCATGTCTTCAGGCGACCAGGCGAAGATTTCCAGGTTCGCCTCCAGGCATTCGATCAGCTGGTCCCTTAGGTCCGGGCTCAGCCCTCTCCCGATCGAGACGAACCGGCCCTCGATGTCTGTGACCGGGATTTGCTCCTGCTCCTCCGCAGGGGTGGGCCTAGGCCCACTCCTTAAGTCGAGCGCAGCCATCCGGTCAGCTAGACGATCCTCGGGACCTTCCTCCGCCAGTTGATAGCAGGTATTCGGTCTCCCCGCGTCACCTTCGACTTGCCCCATCCCCCCCGGCGTTCGGAACTTAATGGTCCGATGGAGGGTCGAGACCACCGCGCCGACGGCGTTGAGTAGGGGTCGGCCGATGATCCCATTGTATTCTGACCCGATCCCCAATACGATGAATTCCACCGCTAGGGTCACAGAGTCTGGTGTGTTTCCGAGCGTTACCGGGAGATGGATAGTGCCGAAGATGGGGGTGGAGTGACCCGTGAATCCGACCACGGGACCCGAACGAGGTCGCAAGTCTCCTTTCTGCCGGCCCATCTTCTCCAGGGTTGACATAAATAGGACGTCACAGGAGCTGCCGGTGTCAACAAGCAGCCGTCGCACTAAGGTAGGGTCTATGACCACTGATACCACCAAAGCCACGTCCGAGCTGCATGCCGTTACGGGGGCACTCGGTCTCCCAACCGGTGGGGAAGGGGAGGGCATCCCGGCCCTTTCCTCACGACTCTCCTCGCGTCGGTCCCGTGCCCATTCTTGGCGACGATGGCGGGGCCTGTCGGCCCGGGTAGGTGCACGGCCGACGGGTGGCGAGGGAGAATCTCGGACCCGATTAGGACGCTCGGCCTTGGTAGGACGTGCTCGGCCACGGCAGGCTGACGGTGAGGGGAAGCCTCACTGTCCGGTTGATCGAGTGGTCGGAGAGGGGCGAGGGGTAGCCTCGGCCCGTTGATCTGTTGTCCACCTGCGCAGACGAGAACGCTTGTCAGGGGGCCGGACCTTGGTTCCGGCCAAATCCCCTCCGATGCCTAAGTCAGATAGAGATCTGAGAAAGGAGGCCCGGCGGAGACGGTCCGACTCGTGAGGAGATCGTAACGGCATCTCTCGGCGCGAGCGGGGGCGGAAGGAGATGAATTGGGGGAACGAGGTCGTTGATGGAGTACCTTAGGTTTTGTTACCTGAGATGCGGTCCCTTTCTTCGTCGTCTTCCTGGCCCTTTTGTAGAGCTCCCGCGTGATTGCCTCTGACCCACGTCCCACGTCCGCCATTGATCGTGCCCCATCAGTCCCCCCTCGCCGCCGCTCTCTCCGCCATGCCAGCACCTCCCCATTATCGCTATTTAGTGGTCGCGCGTCCGGGGGAGTGGTTTTCGCAGGAGTGGGCGAGCGACCAACGGGTTATTGGGGCTGGGTCGGATCGACGTTCGAGGAGGTCCCTTATAGGGCCTTTGTCGAATGGGCTTCGAGGACGCAGATGGGCTTTTGACCAGTAGTCGGGCTCCTGGGCTCGTGCTTTACGGGTCTCGGTCAAATAGGCGTAACACAGTCCTTTGAAGATTTTGAATCTTATCATACTAGGACAAAGCTTTGTCCTACATGGCAAGTTTGTCCTAGGTGGCAATGACAATTTTGGGGGGAAACTTGAAATTTTGTGGAAAAACTTGAAATTTGGGGGAATTTGAAATTTGTGGGGGAAAAACTCAGCCATTAAATAAACCGTGCCCTATGGGCACGGTTTATGACTAGTATATATATATATATATATATATATATATATTCCAAACGGATCTCCACTAGGCCACATAATATTTTTTTCAACTGCAATTACTCTTCTTATATCTTTAAGCGGGTTATGCTAAAGCTGTGTTATTACGGCCCCAAGGATTTATCCCTTAAAGCTATAGGTGGATTCTATGCTGCTGAGTTCGGGAAGAGAGGAGTGCTGAGTCTCCTTGCTTAAGTGGTGCTTTCGGCCATGGTGTGGCACTTGTGGGGTGAGCGAAATAGGCGGATATTTGATAACGCCCATCGACCAAAAACACTGCTGCTCGAAATGATATCTGCTGAGGTTCAGATTGTTTTACGGAAGCATGCGGATGACAGAACGGACCCCAAGGTGGCCGAGGCTCTTGACAATTGGGACATACTGGACCATGGGTGAGGAGCTCGTGTTTAGTTTGGAGCTCCAAGCACGTGCTGGCTGTTCTTGATGCTAATGTAGTGTAATCTATAATTGGTGTTGTAATTAAGAATATTTGATCGATGGTAGGTAGGACCTAGCTGATAGTGGAGAGTGACGACGCTTGTGTCCGCTCCTTTACCTATTGTGCAAACGTCCATACCTTCTATTGATGTGTACAGTTGAGTACTTTTAATATAATTTTACTTACTGTTCAAAAAAAAATATTCCAAATGGATTCTTTGCGGCTCAGGGGTTGGTGACACATTCTGGGAATTGGAAAAGACTACTCAGGTGCCGCAACATTTCACAGAACCTTATCAAAAAGAAAGTGAGAGATGGGAGGGATACACTATTTTGGATAGATAATTGGCTAGATGGAGGGCCTCTTATAAACCGATTTAATGTTCCCCCAGGAGCCGCAACTTGCAGGGTGATGGATTACTGGGAGGCCGGCGGGTGGGTGCAGGACTCCATTCTGGACGCTGTGCGTCCCCTTCTTCTCAACATCACCTTGAGTACGGGTCAAGATAGGTGGTCATGGATGCCTAGCGATGCTTTCTCCTTCAAACATGCTTGGGAAGGAGTGCGTAGGAAGAGTCCCCCTTTCTCACTCCATAAATTAGTATTGTATCCCAAGCACATTCCGAATATGGCGTTAACTCTACTTAGAGCTTTCAAAGGTAAATTATTAACAAGAGATAAGATTGTTCGGTGGATGAACAATGCCCAAGCCAATTGCGTCTTGTGTGAGGATGACGAAATGGAAACAATTCTGCATTTATTCTTCGAATGCAACTATTCAAAATACATATCTACCAGGTCATTGATGAAGTTAAATGTGCCTCCACAGCCAAAGGTTCACACTACACTTCTAGGGATTGGCAAATACTTTCATGATAATTTTGGCGGCAAGGGAAGTTTGAAATTACTTGCTCGAATCTGTCTTTCAGCTATGGTTTGGCACATCTGGCGTGAAAGAAATAGTCGGATATTTGATGAGGCAAAAAGATGTAAGACCATTGTATTTGAAGAGATTGCGGCAGATGTGCGGATTGCACTGCAAGATGAAGATCCAACTACTGAAGAGGAGATACCGATTTTTGAGAATTGGGATATCAGGGATAATGGATGAGGGAGTATCTTTTGTACTCATCGGTTGTTTTGGGGTTGTATGTGTTGAGAATGAGGGAATTTTTTAAGTAGGGAGTGACGGCGCCTGTGCCCTATCCTCCCTCTTAGAAATTCTTCCGTTCTTTGTATTTTTGTACAGACACTCAATAAATTAATAAGCTTACTTTTCAATATATATATATATATATATATATATATATATGAATGGTTAACAACTTTATTCATATAACTCATCAATAACAATATTGGATTACAGAAAGCTCCAAAACATAAAAACTCTAACCAAAACAATCATAAATTATCCAACTGATCAACTCAGCGTTTGAGTCCTAATATTTAGAATTCCTAGGAATTCTTAAACTTTTCCGTCGAGGGATATCTATATTTTTCTTTTTAATCGACTTCAATGATGATGCAAGGTGGCACATTTCCTCCTCCCACTCCTGATTCTCCATAGTAGCATCCCCATCAAACTCCTCCATCCACTCATCCTCGTAGTTTCCATCAGCCTCATCTTCATTACCAACATTGTCAGGGTCATCTATACGGACATTCTCCGTAGGGTGCACAGAAGACGGACCACCATACTCAAAATTACAAGGAACTATATCAGAAACAACTGCTGCAGTGTACTCAGCATCTATTGGCTTCTTTGTAGCTATTTGACCTTCACCTGTTACTGAATGATCTCCTGATGTGGCTTCAGGAACCAACACATTACCATCCACATTTGAAGATGGTTTAGTTTTCTCCACCCAAACCTTCTTGATGGGACACTGGGCAAAGGAATGTCCGAAACATTCACACGTTGAACAATTTGGGGGCAAGTTTTCGTACTCTATTCGAATGATCGTATTTCCCTCCTCCTCCACCGCAATCTCAATGGTGCTAGGTAATTTTGTCTTTGCCTCAACTTCCACAAAACATCTAGCATAAGAGTACCGTTCTCCAGAAGCCGTAGCCTTATCCACAAATAAAGGCTTACCTACAGAGCTAGCTAATGCATTCTGTAGACCAAAATTTCAATGGAAGGTCAGGAAATCTCACCCATACTGGAATTGAGGACAAAAGATCTCTATCCATTGTTACTTCTGGCGTCCAACGTCGCAGTACTATCACCCTTTTATCAAACATCCAAGGCCCTTCTTGGAGAACTCTGCTGCAATCTTCTTCTAACTCAAATTCGAAGAAGAAAAAACCATTATCCCTGGAGTGAACATGAAGCTTTCCTTTAGGCCGCCACAACCGTTGAACACATGCCCGGAGGTGCGAGTAAAATGGTTTGTCTCCCACAACATATCCAACAAGAGTGCGACTCCATTTTGCAACATTAGCTGATACCGCTTCTTTAGGGATCCAAGGGATAGCCTTACCAGATGGGATCTCTCGGGGTGGAACGTATTCACATTTGCTATGTTGCTCAACTGAACGTCCAACAGAAAAGAGGGAACTCCAAGCTTCACGCCCCGATGTTGCCACCCTCAAATGAGCAGATGGTTTGCCAATAGTTTTATCAATTTGATTAACATTAGTAGTAGGTACTGTTTTAGTGGTAGCATTTCTAATCCTTTGATAACAGTACGACGAACACCGATGATATGGGTTGCCTGCGTTGATACATGAAGGATCAGCTCTCCCCATAGCATGACGGAGGGGGGGGGAAACTCCGATGCAAGATCTGGAGGCTGACCCCGAGAAGCACCTTGACTCCGATGAGCCATGACAGACTTCCTAGATGAAAATCCCGGATCAGCACTGCAGCCCTCGAACGACGCTGTAGTATAACCCCTCACAGGCCAGAGAATCCTGTCGATCGAGGCACTCACAGATGGCCGGGATCCCTCGGTGATCACTCAGCCAGGCCAGAGATGCCTGAAACCCTCGTCGACCGCAGATGACCGGATCTGCCTCGCAGATGACCGTAGATGATCGGTGATCACTTACAGATGGCTGGATTTGTGAGTGCCACACCGTCGATGACCGGATCTGCCTCGCCGACCGGATCTGTGATTCCTCACCGCCGTTGATCGGATCTGAACTCGCCGATCGGAACTGTGATCCCTCGCCGCCGTTGATCGGATCTGTACTCGACCAAAACTGCTCGACGTTCTGAGATCCGCCGGTGATCGGATTTGTGATCGTCGAGCACCGATCTGTAGAGCCGTTTGTGATCCCTCGCCGCCGTTGATCGGACTCGCTGATCGGAGAGGATGCCGTTGATCGGATCAGATCGGATCTGAACTCGACGTTGATCGCCGTTGATCGGATCTGAACTCGCCGTTGATCGGATATATATATATGGCGGCGGCGGTTGAGAGAGATTTTTTATATATATATATATATATATATATATATATATATATATATATATATATATATATATATATAGGAGGGATCAAATGACCCCCAAAAATAACCCCCAAAAATGACCCCCTATAAAAAATCCTATGTCCCCCATTTTTTCGGAAGATCTGAACCGTTCATCTTGATCTCCACCCCCTAAATACATGACTCACCAATTTTCAACTCAATCTCATGTGTTTTGCCCATTCATCAACCATTCGCAAAAGTTCTGTTCATGCGAAACCGTTAAATTTGGGTCGGATGGATAAACGGGCAAAACACATGGGATCGGGTTGAAAATTGGTGGGTAATGTATTTAGAGGGTGGAGATCAAGATGAACGATTCGGATCTCCCGAAAAAATGGGGTCATAGGATTTTTGATAGGGGGTCATTTTTGGGGGTTATTTTTGGGGGTCATTTGATCCCTCCTCATATATATATATATATATATATTTTTGACGAGTAAATTATTAACTTTATTAAAAATAAAGCAAAACCAAAACAAAACATTCACTGTAGGGCACAGATAGGGAGTCAGAAAGAGAGGGGAGAGGGCACAAGCGCCGTCACCGACTACAAGCTAAACTCCCCATCAGATACACCTACGTGCAATATAGTACAAAGATTGCTAACACTATACAAATTATCAAAGCCCATAGAAACCCCAGTTTGCGAAGATTGAAGCGGCTCCCTGATGGTCACGATCCAATTCACTCAACGAAATATTTACATCCGCCGAGATAGCTTCAAATAGATTTTATTTACATACTTCTGAACCCTCAAATATTCTGCTATTACGTTGCTTCCAAATATGCCACACCATGCATGCTAGAGCTGTTTTAGCTAAGATGCCAACGCAATCCTTCTTATTGTATAGTGAAATAATGAGATCTCCCAATCCAGAAAGGGAGGATGGACATGGAATGGTAATATCAAGCTTAAGAAGGCACCTGCACAAGATATACCGGCTATATGGACGTTCAAAGAATAGGTGATTCAAAGTCTCCAATGCCCCTCCATCACATAAAACACAATTTGGATCTGCCGAAACTCCCCATTTTTGAAGGATCTCTCTAGTTAAGAGTTTACCATGGAAAGCGCGAAGAAGGGTAATAGCCCACTTAGGAGTATGGTATCTATGCCAGACAATATGATAGTAGGGGAAGGGGGTACCTCTGGTCCGAGATCCATCCCAAGCTTCACGAAAAGAGCACGAGGGCCCAGGGATCCAAGCCCAAGAATCAGGACCAGGGGTGAGGCGGAATGCCTAGAGGTAGGGAATAATTGAAGGTGTGAGAGGCACATCCCTCCAACCATTAGGGGTCCAGTAGAAGCTCACTAGAGCATTCCCCTCATCATGAGGAACTTCCTGCAGAAGAGAGAGTGGTCCACAATGCAACCAATTATCATACCAGAAAGAAGTAGTGGTACCGTCTCTGACAACTCGCTTAATTAATTTCTGAGATATGTTCCGATTACGTAATAGAAATTTCCATGTACCAGAGCAATAGGGAGTGAAAACTGCATTGTAGAAAGATTTTCGGCCCTGTAAATATTGGTTCCTCATATAGCATGCCCACGGCCCTTGAGACGAAAGGAGTCGCCAAGTCAGCCTAACTCCAGAAGCCACATTGAGATCAGAGAGCAATCTTAGACCAACACCTCCCTCCTCCTTTGGGGTGCATAAGTCCCTCCAAGCCCAAGTATGCTGGTTCCCCCTTATGAACCTCCTACATGCTGAATTAATAGATCGTAGTACAGAGGGAGGAATCCTATAGGCATACATCCAAAAAGCCACCATACCATATATTACAGTTCGCACCAACTCAATCCTTCCAGAGATGGAAAGGAGAGAAGAAGACCAACCCTGGAGTCTTCTTTTGCATTTGTCTACCAATCGAGCATACATGGATGACTTCGGATAATTTGACGATAAGGGTAAGACAAGGTAGACAGACAGGGAGGATACCTTTTTAATACCAAGGACGGAAGCAATCGAGCTAGCATCACGCGTTCCCTTGCTGAAGATAACCGAGCTCTTATCCCAATTCACTTGTAACCCAGTATAAAGATTGAACTTTTCTAGCAAGGTCTGTAGGCCCTCGAAAGAGTGCTTATTTGCACGGCAAAATACCAACAAATCATCAACAAATAATAAGTGGGAGATAGTTCCTGATCTTCTCATAGGCTGAATTGTACCCAAAGATTCTGCATCCGCCATCAAAAGAGAAAAAGTTTCCATCACAAGGACAAAGAGGTACGGGGACAGTGGATCACCTTGTCGTAGTCCCCTATTTGTTTCAAAGTATCCTGCAGGGGACCCATCTACAAGGACTGAAAAAGTAGTGGATGAGATGCACTTAGAAATCCAGTTAATGAACTTGACATTGAAACCCATTTGGTGCATCAAAAAAAGAATTAGCTCTCTGTTGACACTGTCAAATGCCTTTCTGAGATCCAACTTCAGGCAAGATCTGGAACCCATTGGGTTACTGAAATCACGAATCTGTTCATGGGCTAGAAGAGCACTATCAGATAGCATACGCCCTTTAAGAAAAGCAGATTGATTAGATGAGATAAGCTTATTGATAACCAATTTCAACCTGCTACATAGGATTTTACTGATTATCTTATAAATAACATTGCAGCAGGCAATAGGCCTGTAATCCCCTAATCCTGTAGCATTGGAGTTTTTTGGAATCAAAGTGAGGAAAGTATGATTAATCTGGTACAACATATTCCCAGAACAAAAGAAGCTAGATACAGCTGCGCAGACATCTTTACCAATAATACTCCAATTTTGCTGATAAAAATGTGCATTGAAACCATCAGGACCTGGGGCCTTATCCTTGCCCATGCTAAAAACTGCCTCCTTAATCTCAACATCAGATACTTTCCTATCCAGCCAAGTAGCAGCATACTGAGTAAGCTTATGTTTAGGAATAATATTAGGAAAAACATTCCAGTAGTCAACATGGTTGTAAAGCTTCTGAAAATATATTGGGGCGTCTTGTCTCAACTTCTCTATATTAGAATTTCTGCAGCCCTCCCCATTAATTAGGTGGTTCAAATTGTTGTAACAATACCTAGACTTCATTGCATTGTAAAAAAATTTTGAATTTCTGTCCCCAAGCATGAGCCAATCCTGCCTACTCTTCTGACGCAAATCAGACTCCTCTACATCCATAGCATGTGCAAGTTTAAGTATAGCATCATGTTCAAGTTTTTGCAAATTTGGGCAAGAAGAGATACCCGGCTGTGCTTGAATAGAATCTAATTGTTTTTGGCACACAGTAACACCAACATTATTCCTATGATTCCCAGCAAATTCCCGGAGTTGATCCTTTAGTTTTTTTAATTTATAAACAAGGAGGAACATAGGCCGAATGCCCAAAAAACTCATAGCAGCAGGAACTTCACCGCAATGAGTATTATCCCAGAATATTTCCATCATCTCACGAAAGCCAATATACGTGGACCATGCATTGAAATATTTAAAAGGCTTGGGGTAGGATTTTACCTTAGGTAGGAGGTAGATAATCATAGGAGAATGATCACTAGTCCCCGCAGTGTCATATGCATAATAGGAATTTGGAAGAATACGCAACCAATCCGCATTGCAAAGTGTACGGTCCAATCGCGCCGAAATACGACCCGGTCCAATTCTTCTGTTGCTCCAACTGTAGCTTTGTCCCACACTTTTAAGATCCAATAGAAGACAACTACTAATACAACTATTAAACTCATCAGTCGTTCTAGCATCAAGACATCTTCCTCCAACCTTCTCCGTAGAATAACGAACACAATTGAAATCTCCTCCCACCATCCAGGGTAGTGAATTAAGCTTAACGGAGTCTTGAGTAAGATTTTTCCAGAGGGAAATACGTTGAGAGGCCAAATTGAAAGCATAGACCACAGTTATCGCCATGACTAATCCTGCTTGATTAGAAAAAATTGCCGAGATATGCTGATCCGAAATGGAGATTGGGTTGCAATTCCAAACATTATTATCCACAAATATAATTATACGACCACCAGCATGGCAAAGTCTGTTATCCATAGATATCCAAGTTTTGGGAAAGCACTTAGTAATCCTTCCCGCATGACACGTATCCACTTTAGTCTCTAGCAAGCAAACTATAGATGGGCGATGCTTTTGAACTCTCTGCTTGAGATCACCTCTCCTAACAGAATTGTTCAGGCCCCTAGTGTTCCAGATGAATACTGACATTAAATATTAGGCGGGGGAGCTCCTAGACCTCCAGCTAGCCGTGCACTCTTACGGGTAGAGGAGGGGGAGACATTTTTCTTTACAGTTTTGTTGGACTTACCGATAGCAGCCTCGTTCTGTAATTGTAATTGCTTCTCCAGCCAGTCTGGATTAAGGATAGCAACCTCATCTGGGAGCGGCGAGTCGCCCGAATCATGCAAAAGAGAGGGGATAGCTCGGCCCAGCTTTAGATTCACATGGCCGGAATTGCCTAAATGCTGTGACTTGAGCGGCTCAGCTACTTGGTTTTGAAACACATTTGAAATGACCACTCCTCCAGGATTCGGTACTGTAGGGGCAGAAATTTTGATATCCAGGTGAGGACCCCTAGATGAAGGTCCTGATGCAGCCGAAGCAGGTGGTTTGCCAAGGGGTTCATCACACGTAACTATACCATCCCCAGAGATAGGATGAGTTGAAATGATTGGGATATTAGAACCACCAGCTAACAGTATAGGAGTATCAGTCAGAACATTGGACGGACACCCTCCACCGGAATTCTCAACATCTACAGCCACATTAGAATCAGCTATTTCAGCAATATTACCAGCCAAGATTTCCCCCTCCTCAACATCCTCATTAGATTTCCCCCTCCTCATATATATATATATATATATAAAGCCCTAACCCTAAAAATTTCAAGTTTTCAACCCTAATCTCTATCGATTTTGTAAATTAGTCATCTCCCTCTCTCTCTCTCGCGATTGTATGCCATAACCCTAAAAATTTCAAGTTTTCAACCTTAATCTATATCGATTTCGTAAATTCATAACTAATACTCTTTCTATTATTGTATAGGTATATGTGGAGATAGGGAATTTGTATTTGGGCTTGGATTACTTTGGACTACTTTGGAGATAGCTTTGGGGAGGATAGTTGTTTCGGGGCATTGCACGAATATCGTTTCCGAACGTCTCGATTCAAGAGCATTTGGTACACTCGTTCCCTTACACTTTCTTTTACTTACCTTATCTCGTGCTTGCATTTGTTCGCATATCATACACCATGCCTCCAAGGAATCGGGGTAGGTAACCCCTAATGAATAAGCAGAGGACCGACGATCCCGGTGCCTCTTCTTCTCGTCGAAAGTGCGTGCGATCCCCACCTCAGCACCTCTCCATCTCCACACCATCTCCACCACCCTCACATGCACCATCCCCACCTCCATCTCCCACACCACTAGCACTTAAGCATCTACCCACTAGTGCTCCCATACCTCCACCTCCACCTCCACCCCAGCCATCATAGGGCCCCTCAAACACATAAGGTATTGTGTTCAAGGATGACGTCCATCGTAATAAATTCACGACCATATCAATGTGGCCCATCACCCCCACCCGATTTGCAGACATTCCAACATTGGAGAGTCTATGGTTACTAGAGGGGGTGCATAGGATTTACCAAAACAGAGGTTGAAGTCCAGCTCAAGGGAAATCATCCAAGTGCTCTCAAGCATATTCCAACACATGGAGATCCTCTTCCATGCCTTGCATTCATTCATGAGTAAGCATCTCAAGGCATAGGTAAGAGTATTTACTTTACAAGATGTAAATTGTTCTCCTATTTCTCTTTGTGGGATTAGGACTTTTTCTCTTTGTGGGAGTTTCTCTCTTTGTGGGAGGTTGTCTCTTTGTGGGACTAAGAATTCTCTTTGTGGGAATTAACTCTCTTTGTGGGAGTTTAGTGTCCTAGTGTAGGGCTAACCCTAATTCTCTGAGTGGGAGTTAGTGATTCTCTGAGTGGGAATCTTGATCCTTGTGTAGGATTGGTTGGGTCATTGTGTAGGGCATAAATCCTCTTTGCGAGGTATCTCTTTATGGGATTTGTATTCACTTCTCTGTGTGGGAATATAGTGAATATTGGTGTGGCTGGATGTACCCAAGTTTGGGGAACCAGGGTAATTCTTTGTGTTTGCGTTTGGATTGATTGTGCCATTTTATTCCTCTTGCATTTATAATTCCTCATTTGCAAGTTAAATTTTATTTGGACAATTTTATTGCCATTACACTATTCACCCACCCTCTAGTGTGTGTTGTTAGTATTGCAAGGGTTAGACGATCCCTACAATTGGTATCAGAGCGAGGTTAAAGCATACTGCAACGATGGCATTCAACCCTACTTCCGCACCTCATGAAGAAGGTCTCTCTACCGTTCGACCACCGCTCTTCAACGGAACCAACTATCCGAGTTAGAAGATCAGGATGATGGTCTACTTAAAGAGTCACGACCTTTGGGACATAACGGAGTCACCCTTCGAGGAGCCTTCTACTCCCGCGGCCTTGAGAACTAAAGCGGAGAAGGACTTGATCAAAGTCAATGCTAGGGCTATGTGTGTTCTCCATTGTGCCCTCACTCCGGATGAGTTCGATCGCTTCTCCATGTGCAAATCGGCTAATAGTATTTGGCATACTTTAGAGATCTCTCATGAATTGCTACTTCAACATGAGGAAGAGATCCAGTCAACCAAGCCCGAGAAGAAAAAGGGTGTTGCTCTGCATGGTGAGAAGGAGTCTTTCAAGTGGAAAAAGAAGTTCCAACAAGAAGCTCCAAGTGGTGAAGAAGAAGTCCTTAGTGACGATGACTACATCGAGCTTGCCAAGCAATTCAAGAATTTCAAGGCATTCCTCAAGGAAAATCAAGGTATGTCTTCTTCAAAGTTGGTTTCACAGTCTAACAAGTTGGTTTGTTTCAACTGCAGTGGAATAGGTCATATGGCTAGCAAGTGCCCTTCCAAACTCTACATAGATACCGGTAAGGGTAAAGAGAAGAAACATTGGAAAGCCAAGTCCGAGGTCAATAACCAAAAGAAGGGACTTAGTGGCACATTTGATGATTCCGATGGGGACACATCTAATGATGAAGAAGCGGATGACAAGGAGCACGATCAAAGGTGTTTCGTTGCCTTTGATGATTCCTCATCAACTTCATCTAACTCTAGCGATGAAGAGATAGAGACATGGCGCAACTCCAAAGTAGAAAGCTGTTTTATGGCTAATGGGGAAGAGTCTTCGTCAAGCTCAAACGAGGAGGATAGTGATGAGGAAGCCGAGGAGGAAAACCCATCCTATGAGGAGGTTGAATACCGACTAAATGTGGCCTCCAATTTGGCAAGTAAGTGCATCGATTCTTATGATAAAATGAAAGCTAAACTTGATAATGCTATGAGTAGGGTGCATGAGTTAGAATCTGCAAGTGTAGTTCATGATGAAAGGCATGTTTATGACACTTGTGAGAGAGACGCACTTCTCTCTCAAGTTAAGGAATTGAGCATTTCTAATGAAAATCTCATTGCTCAAAACCTTAGCTTAGATGCTCACATTCAACAACTTACGTTGAAATGTGAAGAGGAATCCCGGAAGCTCATAAGCTTTGTGTATTCTAGGGATTCACTCCACGATTTGTTGGAAAAACAACATCTGACAAATCATAGAGGAGGTTTGGGTTATATTCAAAATGTGGTTCCCAAACCCACCTCTAATTCTTCCTTTGGTGCAAATTCAAGAAATATTGCTAAAGCACCTAAGAAGAATCATAATGCTCTCTTGTACAACAATAACACTCACAAGAAGCATGTAGCCCACAAGGTGATGAGGAAGAATGAAGAATCTTCATTTTTTGCTAAGAAGCAAAATCCTCATTCTTTGCATGCTAAGAAACTTGTTTCTACACCTAAGCATGCCACATCCTTCCCTCTTGCTAAGGCAAAACCTTTGCCTAGGAAATCCTTGAGATTATGGATTCCCACTAAGGCTAGTGTGCAAGAGAGAGATAGTTACATCAACTCTCTAGTTAGGGATGTGATCACCTCGTATGATTATGTTAGGAAATCAAACTCCTCTTGGGTTTGGTTACCTAATGTTTAGGTTCCTCACACATTTGCATATTGCATGGGTATTATGCTTCTATGTTTATTTTATGCATACCCATTGATTGTGTGTGTTTCATGATTTTGAAAATATTTTTCAAATTTATTACTTTTCATGAAAATTGGGACCTTGGGGTTTATTGACATACATGCATGATTCATGTGTATGTCAATGGGGGAGTTAATATAATATATGTTTAAATTATTTTAAGACATATTGTAACTCTCATTTTGGAGGTTTTTGTTTTGAGATCATTATTTATATTTGGTTATTTTGGGTCTCAAACCAAACCTCTTGTCTATTGCCAACTTGTTTCATGTACCTTTGTTTTTGGCAATATCCTTGTGTATCTTTGAAGCTTGATTTTTCCATATCTTGTGCTTTGATACACTTTTGGCCCATGGCTCCAATAATTAATTGGTATTAGATCATAGAATTCAAAAGTTGACCATTTCTATGATCTAGGGGGAGCATGGGATAGTGAATTGATACCCACTAAATTTTATATTTGGTATCATACATATCTTTCTTTTCTTGCATATTGTCACATCTTGGTTAAGATGATGAAGGGGGATGTTTTTGATGTCCACCTTTTTGACGATGTCAAGGGGGAGAGATATATTCATTATGTGATCATATCTATAGGGGGAGAGATATATACATATGCATATGGGGAGAGATATCTCTATAGGGAAGAGATATATGGGATTAGATAAACCATTCATGTTTGCATGATTTTATACTTTGCAATTGGTTTATGTAATCCATGCCTATTATACGTCACCATGTTGTTATTGGTTTATGAGTATTTACCTTTGTGTAGCTCATTATTTAATTGGTGCAAATAAGTAGGGGGAGATCATTAGCTTTGTGCTTTAATTCTTTATGATTTACATAATGTGTGTCATCATCAAAAAGGGGGAGATTGTTGAGTATTGGTGTTTCATACCAATCTTATTTTGATGATGATCACAACATTATATTGTTGCTAATGAATCTCATGTCTTAGTCTCTCAGTTTATTTCAAGGATATCTTTCTTGGAGACTAATCACTTGGTGTAAGGATGGACATCATGTGAAGGAGGGCCAAAGTTTGGACTCAAGAAGTGCCAAAGCTTGGAGATGATGGAGAGCAATCAAGGCATCGAGATTGAAGACTTAGACTCTTTTGAAAGCATTGTAATTCATGTAATTTACTTTATTGCTTTCTCTCTCTTTTGAGTCTAGGGTTGATGTAATGCCTTGCTAGATGGTTTACTCATTCATGCTCATGCATTTAACCATCTTAGTGAACCTTAGGATTATCATAGAATCCAACCCAATAGGTTCACTTCTTCTGTCAGTCGCTTGTTGAGGGAAACACAGTCGACTGGGTGATTTCCAGTCGCCTGTAGATCCTTCTACAGTCGCCTGATATGCACTGCTCAAGTCAACATTTCTATTGACTCAAACTTGAGCTTTACGCACAGTCACCTGTCAATCAGTTCCCAGTCGCCTGCATATTTACAGTCGCCTTCGATTTGGTCAACAGTCACCTGTCTAGCGTAAGTGCAATCTCTGCATCTCTCTGTCTTCTCTCCATACTTTACAGTAGTCGACTGGTGAAGAATATACAGTCGCTTGACTATTCGACAGTCGACTGTAGTATTAACACCAGTCGCCTGTGCGAAGAATTGGAGAAAGAGTGCAGCTCTCTGTTTCGATCCATCCCCTGCAGCAGTCGTCTGCTTAAGGATTTACAGGCGCCTGTCATGTTTGTCAGTCGACTGTATTGACTTCATCAGTCGACTGTCCTGGCTCAGATTATAGCCGTTGGATAATTTCTAGCCGTTGATCAGTCGACTGTCTTATGATCAACAGTCGACTGTTCCTGTCGTTATCACCCAGTTTCTAGCCGTTGCAGATTTGTTTTTCTGGCTGTTTCTTTGGGTTTTTGGGCTTGATATAGGATTCCTATATATATGAGTGTGCTGCCATTCTTGAGAACTCTTGACAACATTTGATAAACTCTTGACTCTATAGAAAATCTCAAGAGATCAATAAGCCACTCTCAAGCTCCCTCATTTCCCTCTATTTGAGCATTCATCTTTCTTCATGCATTGAAGTCCAGCTCAAGGGAAATCATCCAAGTGCTCTCAAGCATATTCCAACACTTGGAGATCCTCTTCCATGCCTTGCATTCATTCATGAGTAGGCATCTCAAGGCATAGGTAAGAGTATTTACTTTACAAGGTGTAAATTGTTCTCCTATTTCTCTTTGTGGGATTAGGACTTTCTCTCTTTGTGGGAGGTTGTCTCTTTGTTGGACTAAGAATTCTCTTTGTGGGAATTAACTCTCTTTGTGGGAGTTTAGTGTCCTAGTGTAGGGCTAACCCTAATTCTCTGAGTGGGAGTTAGTGATTTTCTGAGTGGGAATCTTGATCCTTGTGTAGGATTGGTTGGGTCCTTGTGTAGGGCATAAATCCTCTTTGTGAGGTATCTCTTTGTGGGATTTGTATTCACTTCTCTGTGTGGGAATATAGTGAATATTGGTGTGGCTGGATGTACCCAAGTTTGGGGAACCAGGGTAATTCTTTGTGTTTGCGTTTGGATTGATTGTGCCATTTTATTCCTCTTGCATTTATAATTCCTCATTTGCAAGTTAAATTTTATTTGGACAATTTTATTGCCATTACACTATTCACCCCCCCCCCCCCTCTAGTGTGTGTTGTTAGTATTGCAAGGGTTAGACGATCCCTACATCAACTTGATGGGATTTGGCCTTGGATATATGCTTGGTTTATGCTTAAGGAGTGGTTGATTGGTGTGTTGGATCAAAAAGAAAGAAAGAAAGAAAGAAAGAAAGAAAGAAAGAAAGAAAGAATAAGTGCATCGTTCTTCTAGTTTTGTCAAGTAGCCGGGTCCTCACGAAACATTGGGGATTCGCTTCGAAAGATAGGATTTAGGGGAGTGCATAAGAGAAAAATAAATGAATCTTAGGTGATTCGAGTTATTAGGTCCGAGGGGTCCTTTTTGACCCAATGCCCCAAAATCATCTGATTTGGTAGTCATTGACCGACCCTCGTTACATGGGTCATCCTAAGTTTCATAAACAAATGAATAAACATGATCCACATATGAAACTTCCATGAATTAGGAAAGCTAAGTGTTATTTTTGGCCAAGTTCTTGAAGGTTGTGATACTATGACACGCTTATGTTTTAATCTCAATGAATGCGAACTTTGCTTGTGCTTTGTTAGTTTGAGCCATATTGAAGTATTGCTCTTGGATTTTTCTCTCTTTTATGAGCTGGTATATTGGAATTGAGTTTATGTTGAAAATTTTCCATGTGCCATGAATATTGTGGAGTTTTATGTGTGCTTTATTGTGAATCCGAATATATCGCTTGTTTTGCTAGGGACTAGCAAAAAGCTAGTTGGGGGGTGATCACTCCTTATTTTACACTTTTTTTCCGCATGTTTGCATGACATTTAGATCGCCCAAATCATGTTTTCACGATATATCGACGATATTGCTATGCTTTTCACGATTTGTTGTTTTTGTCGCATTTCAGGTGATTTGGAGCGATTTGGAGTGATCTCGAGATATGCCTACTCCAGAGTGTCACCGACGACCTCCCCGAGGGGTATTTTACTGTTGGAGAGGAGCGGAAGAAGAAAGGACGTCACAGGAGCGACGAGGAGGCCAAAACAAGCTGTTTGGGCATTTTTGGTGTCCCACTCGGCCGAGTGAAGGACTCACTCAGCCGACCAGCGAGACACTGCTCGGCCGACCAGATCGGATACGTTTCATACGTGCACTCGACCGAGCATCGGAAGCCACATCGGCCGAGTGACGCGATCCCGTCCGCCCGAGTGGCACCCAGACGATGCATGTCAAAAATCGCCAACTTACTGTTTTTCGTCTGCATGAGCTTCAGAAGACCCACTCGGCCGAGTGGCAAATGCCGACCGCCCGAGTACCAAGAAGCCATCGGCCGAGTGACGACAACTCACTCGGCCGAGCGACTCCCGAAGTGAAGACCCCCGAAGACCCAGACTTACTGGAAATTTACAGGGTTTCTCACTCGGTCGAGCGACATTTGTCACTCGGCCGAGTGCGACACGCTGCCTGTAGCGAAAATTGCGGATTTCAGGCTGCGCAGGGGTATTTTGGTCAGATTTTTTTGGACGATTTTGGGGGGTATTTAACCCCTGTTTTTACCCTAGTTTAGGGAGCTTTTTCTCTTAGATTTTTGCAGCTTTTAGATTAACTTTTTAGCTTTATGCTTGTGATTGGAGAGGAGACAAAAGTTGATTTTTGTTGAATTATTTGAAGAACTCCATTGGTTTGTGTCTCTCTCCCCTAAAAATACTATTTTTATTGCTCATCTCAAATTTGTGATGAATTCTCTTGCTAATTTCATTGATTATTTTTGTGTTTGTGCTATGAATTGTGAGTAGTCTCCACGTCTTGGGGCGTGGGGATGAACCCTACAAGCCCAATTTCAGATTTGTGATGAATTGGTAGGAATTTTGCTAGAATTGCTATTAGGGATTAGATTGGGATCGATTTACTACGGATAGTTAGTTATTCATACCGATTGGGATTTACAAGAGATTGGATCCCAATTCGATAGGAAACCCTAGAAATCCGAATTGGGTTGGAATCGAATTTCTGTAGTATCGGTTTGCAAGAGATTGGACCGATACTAGGGTTTCCGGTTGCAATTCCATGCCGATACCCGTTTGCAAGAGATTGGACGGGTAGGAACTATCCCAACCTTGGTCGTGGCCCGAGTTTGCACGAGAGTGGGCTCGGGGCGCGATTGAACGATGATGTTGATCCTAATGCTAGCTTCCCTAGGCTAGGGTTTGCAAGAGATTGGACCAGAACCTAGGATAGCTATAGACCGGCAACAGCGCGGGAGCGTGAGCTAGGTTCTACATTCAGTTGCAACTAGTTCATCCGAAATTTTATTCTAGCAATTTTGATACCAATGACCCACTTTACGAAATACGGTGAGTAGCGGGAATTCCCCCATTTCCTAGACGTTCTTTATTTGATTTGATATTTCCGTACTTTGTCTGACGATTGTGACAGTATCGCCAAAGGCAAATTTCTCTCTTCTTAATAGCCAGGTTGATTGGAACAAGCACGGTTATTCGTCCTCCCTGTGTTCGATAACCCGCTCGCCGCTATACCGTGCTCTTGCGGTAAAACTACAACCGTTCTTTGGGTTACATTCCGGAGCGATCAGGGGGGGTGTGATTCGGGGTTTAAATTGCTTATTTCCCCCCATTTCTTGGCATTTTGTGTGTATATCATGTTTATATTGGCTTTGATACGTGCGTTTTCGTGATATCGTGGATTATTAAAACCTATTCTTATTTTATACACGAAATACGATTTTTATGGACTAATCTTAGCTTCTCTTATTTTTCAGGTAGTCCTAGGAATTTTTTGGATTTTCTGGAATTATTCCAGGATTTTTTGGAGCTTGGAGACATTTTTTGGGAATTTTGGAGGCTAGAGAGGAAATTCTGGAATTTAAAAAAACAAAAAAACAAAAAAAAGAAGCCCGCGGCTCGCGGCCCGCTCAGGGAGCGGGCAGCTGTTATATATATATATATTGAAAAAAATCGCATTCTGTGGGCGGGCCGCGGGCCGCTGTTATATATATAGATAATTGAAAAAAAACCGCATTCTGTGGGCCGGCGCGCTTGGCAGGCCCACATCTGCATCAGGTGCAGGCAGGGGCACGCGCCCCGTGCATGCCCCCATTTATTCTTTCAAGCTGGCGCCCGCAGAGCGGGTCGGGCGTGTGCCCGACCCGTTCCGCCTTTTCCCCAAGCACGCGCGATTTTGAGCAGGTTCGGGCGCAATTTCGCCTAGCTCTGACCCGTAATGATTCCTCTTTGATGTTGGGGCAGTTTTGAGCGGTTTTTGGGTGGATTTTCGACCCGAATGCCCCACTTACAGACCCGAATAGCTGGGAGTGCGTTTTAATGGGTTTTGGGGGCTGTTTTTTAGCCTTCTTCTTGTTTTTCCTCTCAAAAATAGTTTCTAGGGCTTGGAGATCTTGGAGAAGGAGGGAAGCTTAAGGGAGAAGCTCAAATGAAAAGCTTGGGAGTCAGCTCAAAAGGGGGTTTCCTTGTATTAAAGTTTATATTTTCCTTTCCCTCTTTGATCTTTGCTACTTGTAAGAACTCTTGGATGAAGCTTTTGGAATCAAAGTTGGTATCTTTGTGTAAGATGAGTGGCTAATCTCTTTGTGTGTGTTTCTGGTGGATTGATGTATGTGTGGCTTATAGGTCTCATCTCTAGCATGATTTTAAAATCTCATATTTGGATGAAACTTTAAGTTAGGGTTGTTTATTGGAACCCTTGTGGAAAATCCAAAGAGAGGCTCATCCTAGTGGACCCTCTCTATTGTGCTTATTTTTAATTATTCTCAAATGTTTCATTCATTACTTTTCGCACCCCATGTATTCGATGAAATGTCATATTATCCTATCACTCTCTCCTTAGCCGGATGAGAGGTCGTAGTGATTTGAGATTGAGTTATAAGCCCGACTACATCGTGAAACCACAAACACTCGCACTTCTCATCTTTGAATACTATCTCCCATTTTTATTTTTTTGCATGCTTGACTTTGGTTTACATTAAAATCTGCTTAACCAATCCTCACCCACATAGGGTGGTATTCCTCACATTGCTTAAGCCATTTGTGACCGTTGTTGATTGTAAATAAATTGTCCCGGTGTTCGACACTAGGCTCACTAGGAATATTACTACTTGGCGACATCCTACACTTGGGAGTTAGCACATGCAATCTTTTGCCCATGCCAGGCACCTGTCAAGTTACAGGCGCATGTGACTTGTTAGTCAGTCGCATGTCTCTCTCTTGCCCAAAGATCCTTAATTTGTCTTCCTTTGGACAGACAATTAATGTTGGATTCACAGTCGCCTGTCTATGGCACATGTGCATGTGAATTTTTCTTCAGTCGCATGTCGATCCTTTTCCTAACTCTCTGTATTTTTGGCAAGTTTCACCAGTTGCGGTCGGACGACTGATGTTGCTTTCACAGTCTCTTGCTCAAGGCACAGGCGCCTGTGAATGCTTCAACTGTCGCCTGTCGATTCTTTCCATGTCGCTATGCTCTCTGGAAAGTTTAACTTATTAGGGTCAGACGACTGATGTTAGTTTCACAGTCGTCTGCCCATGGCACAGGCTCCTGGGGGTTCCACATCAGTCGCATGTCATGTCTTCCCAAAACATCTTGAGTTTTCATAACTTACTCATGTTTCGCTCAGTCGCCTGTAGAAGGTTTCTCAGTCGCATGTTGGTTGACAGACGCCTGTTCGACCTTAATCAGTCGACGGTCCTACATGGTAAGTTATTGTTTGAATTCTCACCTACCCTCTGACACAGTACAGTAGTCAACTGTGGTTTCTTCATCATTCGACTGTCTATTGTGTAAATTCTATCCGTTGGCTATTTCTCACGGATTTCAAAGGGGGGTTTTGGGAATTTTGTTTGGGAGTTTTAGAGAACCTATAAAGAGGGCTTCTACTGTTTCATTGAGAAACTCTTATCAACTCTTGAAAACCCTAAGCTCTCATCTTCAAGTTCTCAAGCTCTCAAATCCAAAAGCCCTAGATTTCCAATCTCATTCTCTCTTGCTCTCCAACCTAGAATCAAAGTGAAATCCTCTAGGCAATTGATGGTGACAAGAGAAAGGCTTTCTCTCTTCTTAGAAGAGACTTCAACATACAATACACTTGCTCCATCAAGTTCTACTTCAAGGCATATGTGATTATAAGTGTTGCTATTTCATTATTTCATATCTTCCGATATTAGTTTTACTCTCGGTTTGTGAGAGTGGATTGCTTGATCCCAAGTTGTGGGAGTCAAGGACATCGATTGTGTTTCGATTACACGTGTAGGGTTGCTACAAGTGGGTTTAAAGGAAACCTCAAGTTAGGGTTCTAACTTGAGTATCCTGAGGTATCCGGGTGGAAGGAACGTAGGATTACCGGGAACAATTAGGGATTTGACTTTGGTAATCCGAACCCTTGAAACATACTTTGTGTTAGCATTGTTTCATTTTGGGTTTATTTATAATTCCACATTTATTGTTGGTTAGGAATTTAAATTGGTATAACTATCGTTTAAATTTTATAAACACTTTTCAACCCCCCTTCTAGTGTTTTCCTCATAACCAAGGTCCTTATAGCTCTAGCGCACCAAATCTAGAATATCCAAATTATAGAACTAAATCAAGTATCTAGGGCTTCCTATAGATCAAAATCCTCTCTTGAGATCTCAAGATCTAAGTAGAAATCCCTAGCTATTTGCAGTAAATCGACCATAATCTTGCCCTAAAACAAGTTTTGCAACACGGGTTTCAATCAATTTCACATATCGAACCCTAGATCCAAATGGTTCATCCCTTTGCCCTAGCGCAAAGAGACTATTCACTAATAAACATGATCAAAGCAATAGGATTCATAGAGGCAATAGAATTCATCATAGCAAAGAGAATCAAATAATAAATAATCATCAAAACTAAATAGATCAAAGTTTAGACAAACCGATGTTCTCCAAAGCTTCAAATCAACAAGAGAATTAAGAACTTGCTTCTCCAATCAATAGCAAAAGCAAATAAAAATTGAGTTTTTTTCCTTGTCTCTAGCCATCTCCCCTCCCTTTTTGCGACGGCTACTATATTCTCTTATACTAGTCCAAATACCTAAGAAAAAGCTGACCAAAATACCCAAAACCCGAATTAAAACCTAACTCCAAGAATCTGGCTGCCGCCTCACTCGGTCGTGTAACGACCGGAACTTATCGATACATTTTATCTATTTTCCTCTTGTGTGTTAATCTTCCGTAGCCGTTGTCGGACGTTTGTCCCCGCATGGGTAGCTGCCCCAAATATTTTATTTAATTGTTACTATCTTTTTAAACCACTTAGTTAATTATTATTATTATTATTATTATTATTATTATTATCATCATCATCATCATCATTATTGTTAATATTCATTATTAGATTATTTCTTTTAAACTTCCAATTCAAAATTCGAATTTCAAGATTCCAAACTTTTGAATTCAAAATGAAATCTTCCTATTATAAACCCATTAAACAGATTGATTAGCTATTATAACCCATTAATCAGAATGCCATTAATAATCTTCAAATCCTAAAATTATATTCCAAAATAGTTTCCTTCTATAACCTAGCCTCAACCCCTACCCACATTTTATCCCTGTGGCCGAACCTAGACTCACGCACACAATCAGTAAACACACACACACTTCTATTGTTTTATAAACCCTAGGTACCCTACCTCTTCATAGTATAAACCATACACGCACAAAAACCCTTTTAATAAGAAATTTTGAACATAAGCTTAGGTTGTACATGTGTTACCCTTTTGAAACCACAAATCTCTCTAATATTATAATAAAATTTGAGAACCCTAGAGGTAGACCCTCACGTGCTGTGATTCCCCATCACACAACTTATTTTTATAAGGAACCTAGGTCAAATATTATAATACCTCATTCACAAAAAGCAACTGCAACCCAAACCAACCTATGCTCACGTGCTACTCACCCTACTTTCATTATAATAAAACCCTAGGCCAACATCTAGAGCAGCAACCTACTGTTCCTATCATATTATAAAACCCTAAGGTATTATTCTCCAAGCCATTCTCCTTACGCAAGCAAGCACCGCCTCCTGCCATTAACAGATCTCCACGCTCCTCCTCCTTCTTCTTCGCACCACCCACGCCCAAGCTCTCTCTCCGACCAACATCCAACTTCTCCCCGCCATCAACCCAATGCCGGCCCTATTATCATCTCCACGCAACAACAACCGCCCAGGCCTCACCCACTCCCAGATCTCCACGCCCAACTGCTCCCAACGCCACCCAATGCCTCACAACCCCCCGACATGTAAGTACTTTCAGCCATCTCCGCAACCCACGCCTTCCCAAGCATCGCACGGCACTACATCAGCCCCACGGCCTCAAAAACCACCAGGATCTCCTCCTTAACACGTGCAATTGCAGCCCGGGGATTTGTTGTAATCATCGCTGCAGCCTGCAAATCATCCAGAGCAGCCTCTGCCGACTCCCGCGCATCAACGACGGACCCCCGACGCTCAAACGCCGTTGTTTCGGAACCGTACGCGTCGCCGCAGCCCGTCGCTGCGTTCTGATCCTCCTCTGCACTACCGGTTAGTAGTTCTACCCCTAAGCAACTCTTCACCCACACCGTAAAGTAGAGAACTTAATAAAACCGGTTGATTAGACGTCGTAGGAGCTTTTTATAAAGCTGTTTTTATCGAAAAACGCCTATTTTGATTTTACGTTTTGTCAAACCAGTGAACTGTCTTCTCCATAGCGTAGTACTCGTCGAGACGTTTCCAATGACACCAAGAACTTCAAAACCAGGCAAGTATATGAATTGATATGATTTTTTGAAGTTTCGGCACTTTTACGCCGCTTTCATGTATTGTTGAATAACTTGAAATTTAGACGTGAAATGACGTAAGAAACTGACACCATGACGATCAGGACAAAATTTGTGATCCAACGGTATATCAGACGATATACCTTAATTTTGAATAAAAAGGAGAAAAAAATACTTTCTGTAACAAGTTCAATAAAAACACGTGTTCGTTATTATTTTAAGATTCTGTAAAAATTGTTCAACCCACTTCTGCCTTGTGGAACTGTCACAATAATGTATTAATATTGATAACTTTAAATTTTCTGCATGTCTTGAAATGTTTAACGTGTTATGGACATCGTGAAAATCGTGCGCCTCGAAGGCGGAATCGTGAATTCGTGATGTCGAGTGAGTCGACTAGGCTGGCTCGTGCTCCAGCACAAATGGGGTGGGGTTAGGGTTGAGCGGCCACTAGGCGTATGAAAGGGTCCTCTCTTCAAGAGCACCACCCGCATGCGGTGGGTTAGCGTCAATCACGGTAAGCCCCCGTGAGAAGAACGACTTACTCATCACGACCTAAAGGCGAGAACCCTATGATAGATGTGAACTATTGACATGGAACTTGTAACGCTAACTTGATCTCATGAAAATTGACATGCTACCGAACTCAAAGAAAAACTTTACTTTAATTATTGAAACTGCTTAGAACTGCATGTTAGGGATGTTTACTTTCGTCTCAATATAATTGTCTTGTTAAATATGCTGCAGTCAACTCTTTTAAATATTTAATGACTCTTAAAATTTATATCGTTGTATACTTGTCTTGGGTTGCGAACTCTTTCTTGCAGTCCCCTTGCTGACATACATTCATGTTTTTGGATGTATGTCAGATCCCGAGTTTGAGCACTAGGAAGATTCCCTCGTGACGCCTGATTTTGAGGGCCAGAGTTCGCCATAAATGCCGAGCCGCTTTCTGCGGAAGACTAGATCCCCTTTTCCGTCACTACTTTGAGTTTTAGCTTTAGTACCTTGTAGTAGGATTAGTGTTTTGTTGTAGTTTTCTTTTTGGCCATACTGAGGCCCAGTTGTTTTATTTCTTGTACGAACAATTCTGGAAGTGCCCTTTTTAATTTAATGAAATGTTTTCTGATTGTTCTGATACGCAAATGTAAGGACCTCTTCTGTGTTTTTATCACAGACGCTTATTGAACTCGAGCTTCACCGCTCCAGTTCAAGCGGACCGCGTAACGTTCTCGCTTCCGGTGTCTTTTGGGAAGCGGGGCGTTACAGGTCGAGTGGGATCCTCTACTTGCTGATTTCGTCTCTTCACTCGGTCGGGTGATTGATTCACTTGGTCGAGTGAAAGTCTCACTCGGCCAAGTCAGTTGCTCTGGCAGGAGGTGGATTTGGTTGATATTCTCAGGGTTTGGCCGTCTGTCTCACTCGATCAGGTGAGTATTCTCACTCTGTCGATTGACTTTGATATGTTTGGTTCCTTGGGCTGGGTTGGTGTTAGCCTCACTCGGTCGAGTGGAGTGATCCGCTTGGCCGAGTGGAGCTGCTTATTCAGCTTTTTCTCCTTCTTCTTCCTTACTTCCTCTTTCCTTTCTCTTTCTCTCGCTTCATCTTCTCTTCTGGCACCATAAGCTACTCGATATCATGGCAGCTGATGCTCCGGCATGCGTGCATATGCTCATAGCTCCAATTTGCTCCCGATTGCTTCATATTTCCCAAAAATCCAATAAAAATAGAAATAGTGAAATTCATTGAGAAATCATCATTTAAGCTTCAAATAAGGAATATGGGCAATCAATATGACATGGAAATTTGCGAAAATAAAGTGTAAAATATTAGCATATCAGCTGGGCCTTACCCAACACATGTGCTGGCCAATGCCCAGCCGCAACTGTGATGGGCGAAAGCCCAGCACAAAATGAGCTGGGCAAAGCCCATCTGCAAATTGCAGATGGGCTCTACCCAGCCCCACCCGCTGGGCGGGCAGGTGCGCCCAGGCGGGTGGGTGCGCCCAATCTGGCGGGTGCACCTGCTGGGCACACCCGACCGCATGTGGGCCCTGCTGGTGGGGCCCACCATGGGTTTCTGAAACCCTTTGGTGTGGCGGCTGTGTTTTTTTGGCAAAGTGCAGGTTTTTGGCTGACTTTGAGACTTTATTTAAGGGGTCAAACGAAGTTGAAATTGAGCGTCATTTGTTCATATGTGTTCACCGTTTAGTACTCTTCGATTTGATATATGACATCGCTTTCGGAGTTCAGTGGTGAGAAAGAAATAATTCGTTAAAGTTTGGCAATTATAAAAGGCAACCTTTTAATTAATTATTTCTCTAAACTAGTAGTCCCGCATCGAAAATTGAGAGATGAGGAAGGGTGAGCTCCCTATATAAATAGGGGCTAGCTCCCCTCCTTGAAACGTGTACAAAGCTTCATATCCGCGTAGCTCTATTAAACGTGAGAAAGCTCGGATCCAAGCTTAATTAATATTCCATCTTTCTCCCTTATTCTTTCTTGCTCATGATCGGGCTCTAGCAAAGCTACGAAGGAGTTCGGATTCTTGAGGGAGGATCCAATCAAGGTGAAACTTTCTGGAGCACGTGGTTGGCTCGGCGACAAGGGAATTGCTTGATTTAGGACGCGGTTCGGTTTGGGAGAAGTGGCTGACCCCCAACACAAGGCATGGGTTCATGGGATTATGCACCTTACTAACGTGGAAGACAAAGGTTAGTAGTTTACTTTATGTGTTTTTAATTGCAGTTAATTTTATAGATCTATCCTTAGGGGTTAGCCAGACCCACCCCAGGATAGTAAATATTCTGGAAAGGGTTTAATTTCGTATGGCGTTACTTAAAATGGTTTTAAGTGTACTTTTCGCTGCTTTTATGTTTTAGTCATCTGCCCGACTTAGGCCGGACGTCGATTTTGAGCCCTAAGGGTCGCAGAAAACCCTACATTGCAATGTTTTATGTGTTTGTGTGTTCTTTCATTTCGTGAGAATTTCGACAGCACCCACCCACTGTTCTCTGAGTATACTGTAGCAGGAAGAACATGTATTTTAATCTGCTTCCCGCATTTGTACTCGAATAACAACGGGTAGATGCTACCAAAATTCTCACGAAATCAATGAACACACAATCATATGATAAAATATGATACAATATTAATATGCAATGCATTTGCATATCAAATGGAATAGAAACCTTCCCCTTTATAGCCGGTAATGAAAGAAAGTCCACACAAACTTATAGTGCATAAATGTGTGATAGTAACTAAACATGTATATGTAAATTTCTAATCACATGCGGCCACGAGCCAGTTGTCCAATCCGAACACGAAGATGTCGATACCGACAACCGATCCGTGCACGCATGTGATTCAAGTATTACATGTAACATTTAATGGACGGGAAAACCAACAGCTCGACTTAATCTACATGTGTGTGTGTTGAAGGGTTTTGGCGGACCCTCAGGGCTAACATCAGTGCTCGTCCTAAGTCAGATGGAACACGGAAGCAAAAATATGTAGCGGGAAAATAAACAAGTTAATCTAATTAACATACAGTTAAATATTTTAACTTAGCCCTAAGGTACAAGACCCTTAGCCAAGATCTTTGCCGACTCGGGATGGATCTGACCATCCCAAGAAGGATCTAACCTACTGCGATTAAATTAAACTAATGCTTATAAAACACATACCCAGAATCTTGCCCTGGGGCAGGCAAGATGATTTGCACCGTCTTCCGAGCCGCTTCCCGTCCCACGCCGAGCTGCTCCTCGAACCGCTCTTCGAACCGCTCCGCATCCCAAGGCGAGCAATCCTCGTGTCGTCGAGCCAACCACGCACCGAAGAAAGTTTCACGCTAGTGAAAGCATTCGCCAAGATTTCGGATCCGAATCCGAACTCCTTCGTGGCTTTGCTAGAGCTCTTCAGGAGTAAGGAAAAAATTTAGCGAGAAGAGAAATATTAATTTAAGCCTAGATCCGAGCGTGCTCCAACATTTACGGGAGCCTCTCAGATCTGGAGCTTGGGACGCGTTTTGAGGAGGAGAGCAGACCCCTATTTATATAGGCGACTGACTCTTCTCCTTTACTCAAAATCTGATGTGAGACTAAAGTTTGGAGTTAGTAAATTCAATTTAGTTTGCCTTTCATAAAGGCCAAACTTCCATGAATTTTAACTCCCTCACCGCAGAGATTCATGATTGATACAACCTATCAATTCGAAGGGCGTTCAATGGTGAACGCATAGGAAAAAACGGCGAGTCAATCCGAGTCCGTTTGACTCTCCAATTGATCGCCCAAAGATCAGCCCAAGGCTTGATTTTCATCCAAAATCAGCCGTCAAAAAACTGCTCACTGCCCTAGGGTTCTGCACCCGATGTGGGGCCCATATGCTGGGCCCCACTGCTCAAACTGGGATGACTGTGCACCTGGCCCAGACCTGGGCGCAGGCGCCCATGCACCTGGGCTCGGGCGCGGGCACGGGCCCAGGGCGCCCGCCCTGGGTGCCTGGGCAGGCGCCTAAGCGCCTGGGCCTGGGTGCGGGCCCAGGCCTAGGGCGCCTGGTGCCCTGGGCGCCCAGGCCCAGGGCAGGCCTCTGGCTGGCCAGGCGCCCAGGCCAGACCCGGATGGTCTGGTCTGGGTCAGTCTGGTCTGGTCTGAACTGACCTGACCCATTGAGCTATTTTGGGCGTAACTTGGGCATCTGGCGTCCAATTTGGACGTCGTTCGAACCTGTGTTTAGAGCAGGACATTTTCGTCTTACATGTAATCTTTTCCATGCATTTATAATATTAAATGTGGTCTTAAACAATTTAAGACACATTTAACCTCATTTGCATCATATGCAAATAAGTCACTATCTAGGCTTAAAATTTTCATTTGCATCAAATGCAATTTTCTATCCCTTGCATCAAATGCATATTCTCCCTAATGATTCTACCTATTACTAGACGAAGGTCGCACTTTGTGTGAGACCCTACAGCCTGACCCTTAATACAGGTTGGGCTCGAAGCCCTATACGGTAGTGACCACGAGCAGTGGTTACCGTCCCTGTTTCAGAATCATAATTATGTGGTTGACTCATCGACATGAGTATTGTCAGGACCACCTTGACTGTGTCCATGATGAATTTTGTAGTTTTAGTCTCGTCGTCTAAACTATGTCGTGTAGATCAAGTCTAGGATACGGTCAAACTGCCACCCCCAATAACTTGACTCCGGTTAGTTTCCATCGATCTTTAGTCAACTAATGTTGGACTTCTTCCAACATACTCTGATCAGATATTTTACTAAAGACCAAACTAACCCTACGAGACTAACTCCCATTGACCGAAAGAGACGAATCCTGTCTTGGTCATTACTCTCCTCGTACGCTTCAAGTGACACACAATCAAAGACCTTTCGACAGGCCTAGCCTCGAAGCTAGGTCAGTGATCTAAGTGGCACCGTTCACGCACAGGTTCGTAAAATGACCTCAAGTCAAAAGACCAACTTGGCTATCATCACTAAGAGTTATCATTGACAGATTGGTCAATATAACCATATGATAACTCTTATGGATCGTTCAGTGAACTCATTCTCTAATGAGCACCTGTGTCTCGTCTTCGACTTTGCCAAGTCAAAAAAGACCATAAGATCATCGTCACCGCTATATGGTGAAGACTAAGACACAATGATCTATCCGATGTTTCGATATCCTTGTCTCGAAACATCTACGACCACGAACCCTTTTAGACTTATGCTATAGACGGTCAAACATTTCTCCATGATCGAGATACTCATCTCAATACATATTTGAACTTGCATAATGTCTCAGGACTTTATCTAAGTTAATATCTAATATTTACTACATTTAGATATAACTTAGATAAATTATTACCAAACAGCTTACTGTTATTTCGAACAAGACGTTTGTATTGTGTGCACAGAGATAAATTGCCGCGAGGGCATACATCTCTCTACATCTCCCACTTGCACTCAGGCCCATTTATCCTAGTATCTTATACCGTTTTAAACATAAGTCTTTCTAGACTTCATGTGGTAGAGCCTTCGTGAGTGGATCTGCTAAATCGTCTACTCTATAGACTCACGGGGTATCTATGTTCATGTTTGACAACCATTTGAATCTTATTCAAAATAATTCACTTGGTCTTTCGGAATCCATAATATTTTATTTCCTTGGATCTTATCCAGCTCATTGTACCTTACGATAATCATTTGTTACTGGTCTTTTCAAATGGCTCATATCTATTTCTGATAAAGTATCAAAATTTTTGATTACTTTGTCAAAATATATGTTCCATCCCTTTGATGCCTCGCATGTAATTTATACGCTCCCACTGACCTTGAAAACTTTCTAGCTAATTCATATAATTTGGTTCTTCTAAATCATATTTAGAAAAAACGTACTTATAAGTGAATGTTCCAGTTTGCATGGTTAACATGAGCGTTTATATCGAGTTTTGGTCCGAGTAGATCTGTACACATCTGCTGGCGAAAATGGTTTCATCATAATCGTTTCATCATAATCTGTAAGTTTATAATAATTAGGATGAAAACCGTTCTCGACCAACATGATTGTACTTCACTATTTTCTTTCTACACCAATCTTTTAACTTAAAGCTTTACTTGCAGAAAGTGAGGAAACATTTTCCTTAGGCACGTAAACTAAATTCCAAAATTTATTTACGCACATAGACCTATTCTGATTGCATCAGGTTATAAAGCGGAGTCACTACTCTGAATTTCATCCTAGAAGTTGACTAAGTCATCATCAATTATAATGTCTAACTCGACTCTTCGTCTCACGAGATTCAAGTAAATATATAAATTCCTAATGATCGATTTAATGAATATCTTATTGATAATGACCTCATAGACCATTATCAAACCTTAGGCATTACTATCTGGGACTTAACCCAGAGGGAGGACTTAACTCAGAGTCACTTGCTATGGATCATACCAAGTCTAACTAAGTGTGATTCATACCTTTTAACACACCGATGTGTTAACAGATTTGACCTGAGAGAAAATCATATTTTCTTTTAATTACGCAAGATTTTATATAGCTAAGTATTTGACCATTCGATCTAATCGAATCAGTTTAAATACTTTTTTCATTTCGTTTTTTATTTTTTCAGACTTGTGTTTCATCAAGAACACGGGTTTTAATAAAATATAAGAATAACTTATTTTGGTGAATCTAGACTCGGGTACATCAGTATGTACGAGACTGAGTTCGACAACTCATTCTCCCACTGTCTTACAGATGGGGTTCGGCCATTATATCTAAGAGGATAAGATTCACAAGTGTCCGTAGACTTCATAATCCGAGAGGTCAGACCTCTCTTTATGTGACTTATGAAGCTTAGTCTCTCGATACGGCCTAGTCTATTTTGCCATATAAGTTTGCTACTATCTTGTGTCTTTATATATTAACATTTAATATATATATATATATTATCGTTATACACATTACTCATTGCTTCAGAAGCAATGTGACGACATTCGTCAAAATGTGTTAACCTTTTGTATAACAATAATTATGAAATTGTGACATCAAAATATGTCACATTTTCATTCCCTCCTACTTATGCCTTTCCTAATGATAAATTAAACTATTTAACTTGATTGACTTTTCGGAGTGCCTTCTTCTTTTTCTAAATCACATTTAGATATTAAATAGCCCAACATAAATGAATAGCTATGCAAGCATCTCATGTATACAAACACATGAGCTTTGCAACCTTGAGTGTAGCTCAACAAGTTGCTTGTCTCAAGATCCGGTTGGGATACATAGCCTTGCACCTTTCATGCACTTGTATTCGACTCAACCAGTTTGATCGATTTCTCGAACTTTGTGGATCGAAATTGTTTTTCCATACAACCTTGAGTGTAGCTTAACAAGTTGTAGGGAGAAACATACTTCGAATACCCTATATGTTCAAGCTGCCCCATATAGAGGCGAGTGACATGTAGCGTGAATTTATTTGTTGGACCCAGAACTTAATGAAATCATATTTCTTAAGTTTGTTCTTTAGAAGGTCATTTTAATGTCAACGAGAATATAGTTTAATTCTATCAATTAGAATTTAACTTGATATTCAGTTAATCAACCTATTTGACCAGTTAACTTATTGCATTAAAATATTATATTTTGATTCCATTTGTAAACTTAGAACTTACCCTAGTTTAGCATATGTTCAATATTAAATATAGGTATATTGGCTTTTATCTATCTATACCCTCCCACTAATTTTGCGATCGTTCTAAGCTTTAATGATGAAGGATTTAATCAAATTAAATTAATGGGTAAGAGGTCCAATCACCCTGAGCCTAACAACCTCGGTGTATGCACGACAAATTGCTTGACTCTGTAATCGGAAGATGACTCTTCATCGATCATATCAGATATGACCCTCTTATCGGTTTTTACCCCTAGCCATTTGTGATCATGAGTGTGCTCATCCAAATCATAATGACCAGTCTAGTCGGACCCTTGTTTTCGCGTCTAGCCTGACTTGCCCCGGCTCTCGGTGTATTCACGACACGTCGGTTTGTGTCAGGTCTTAGACTACATCATACTTGTTTAAGAAATTGGTGTCTATAAGATTGCCATGTCACAGCTTGAGTGTAGCTTAACAACTGGAACACGGGTCCTATAGTTGCCAACTCCTAAAACAAGGAGGGCTACGGCTAATCTTGAAGAAGATTATTAATGTATTTGACTTAGATATAGTCCAGGGTGTCATATAATCATGATTCGCGTCATTACGGTCCAGCGGAACACAGCCATGGAATTGACTAAGCCAGGATCACTTATCCCTTAGACTAGCTAGGGTGATCCAACAAACTTAGCCAAGCACATTGACTAGATCATGGTCCATTGAATGAAGCTTTTCATTTTATATGCGTGTTATAAACTAAAAGGCTTTTATTAACAACTAATTAATCCTATCAACTAGTTGAATCCTTAAATTCAAAATTTTAGGATTTGTTTAATAACTTTTATTAAATCCTTATCAACTATAAGGTTCACGTGCTGCCCTAATCGATATTAGGATTTTAATAAATTTATTTGCAATGCCAAAAGCGAAGTCCTTTAATGAGAATTAATATTATAACAATTAAAATAAAATTTTCATTAAGGGACTACGCTAATCTGAAATTAGGTCTTAAAGTGTTAATGTTTTATTAAAATATAGCATGTCATTAAAATTCAATTAATAAATGTTAATGGTTTCTTAATGGCTAACCTTAGAGGTTTGTTTTGTGTTATCAAATAAGTGACAATAGCCATTAACATAAAGTTACACTAATTTTATCGCATAAAAAGTGTACAACTATTTAATAATTAAATAGAATAAAGTTTATCAAATAAACAATTTTAGCATGCATACTTAAATTTAACATTTAAATTTAAAAATAGGATTTTTAAAACATTTTAATTTATCTTATAAAAATAAAAACTTGTTTTAAAAGATCACAAAATTTGCATGCTACTTCAAATTTTTACCGCATAAAAATTTCAGGCTTTTAAAAATATCTTTTAAAAATATCACATAAATTTTAAAAAATTTTAAAAGGCATCTAAAAATATTTTAAAATTATCTCATAACTTTAAAACATTTTAAAAGTATTTTAAAAGCATTTCAATGTTTAATAAAATCGCAGTGCTAGATCGTTACGCAAACCTAAGCTCTGATACCACTGAATGGTTTTGGCGGACCCTCAGGGCTAAAATCCGTGCTCGTCCTAAGTCGGACGGAACACGGAAGCAAAAATATGCAGCATGAAAATAAACAAGTTAATATAATTAACTTGCAGTTAAACATTTTAACTTAGCCCTAAGGTACATGACCCTTAGCCAATATCTTTGCCGACTCGGGATGGATCTGACCATCCCAAGAAGGATCTAACCTACTACTATTAAATTAAACTAATGCTTATAAAACACATACCGGAAATCTTGCCCTGGGGCAGGCAAGATGTTCTGCACCGTCTTCCGAGCCGCTCCCCATCCCACGCCGAGCGGTTCCTCGAGCCGCTCCGCATCCCGAGGCGAGCAATCCTCGTGTCGCCGAGCCAACCACGTGCCAAAGAAAGTTTCACGCGAGTGAAAGCCTTCGCCAAGATTTCGGATCCGAATCTGAACTCCTTCATGGCTTTTCTAGAGCCCTTCAGTAGTAAGTCAGAAATTTAGGGAGAAGAGAAATATTAATTTAAGCCTAGATCCGACCGTGCTCCAACATTTACGGGAGCCGCTCAGATCTGGAGCTTGGGACGAGTTTTGAGGAGGAGAGTAGACCCCTATTTATATAGGCGGCTGACTCCTCCCCTTTACTCAAAATCCGATGTGGGACTAAAGTTTGGAGTTAGTAAATTCAATTTAATTTGCCTTTCACAAAGGCCAAACTTTCATGAATTTTATCTCCCTCACCGTTGAGCTTCATAATCGATACAACCTATCAATTCGAAGGGCGTTCAACGGTGAACGCATAGGAAAAAAACGGCGAGTCAATCGGAGTCAGTTTGACCCTCCAATTGATCGCCCAAAGATCAGCCCAAGGCTTGATTTTCGTCCAAAATCAGCCGTCAAAAAACTGCTCACTGCCCTAGGGTTCTGCACCCGATGTGGGGCCCAGCAAGTGGGCCCCACTGTTCAAACTGGGGCGACTGGGCGCCTGGCCCAGACCTGGGCGCAAGCGCCCAGGCCCCTGGCAGGCGCCTGGGCCCGGGCGCAGGCCCGGGCCCAGGGCGCCCGCCCTGGGTGCCTGGGCAGGCGCCCAGGCGCCTGGGCCCAGGCCTAGGGTGCATGGGGCCTGACGCACCCGAAACCTACACCTAGATTCCACCTGGCGGTGTCACGATCGCCAGGTGTGGTATGGCCCCAAGGGTTCAATTCCGGGCTCAATCCGCAAGCGGACGGTGTCGAGTTATAGTAAATAAGATGTCGAATCCTATAGGGACGGTGATAGTGTCACTGGATTCTCAGTTTATCTCTAAGTCTTAAAGTGAGATAGCTATCGGGGTAAAAGACTTGGTTTGGGTATTGCTGTTGTAATACTAATAAAAAGGGACTAGGGCTTTAGGGATCACCAATAGGATCGTTAGGGGTCAATGTTGGGATATGATCCTTGCATTGCATTATGGTTATGGAATTAATCCCCCAATTCATACCACTCTCGTGGGATAGAATTGTGGGGTATTTTGGAGGCTCTCGTTGACACAATGGCGGTAGCCGTCAACGTTGCAATATAGTTCGTCGATGGATCCCATCAAGGCACGAGCCGGGCATGGTCACGAGCCTTGATTGGATCCACTGATTTCCCTATTCGAATCCCTAGATACCGCATAAGCACATCAATTCCACAGACAGTGGGCATGATCTCAGTACGGGTTATCTATGGATTCGGTAGGATCTACCGAAATACTACCCTAAGTCCCAATTCAATGTAGGGATCCAGATCTACTTTTCCCCCCTATGATCCTTGGGCTAACCCATCAACCCTAGAATGATCTACTCACACATGGCGATAGCAGATAAAAACGCTATTCTTAAATACGAATACATCATCGCAGATTAATAGAATGAGGATAAAAACTTACAAAGATAGTAGATGAACAATAGATCCAGAAAAAATCCAGAGTCCAATACACAAGAGAAATCAAGAACGCAAATAACAATCTCCAAGTTTTCAATCCAATAATTCCTTACAAAAATCAATCTCCAGCCCCGTCCAAAAATCGCCTGAGCTCCTTATCTAAAATTGTTCAAAAAACGGCTAATGAAAGTCCCCCTTCAGTCGCACGCACAACTCCCAGCTTCAGTCGCTCCCAGATTGCGCAATCGACGGCCTCTGAGAACATTCCAAAAATGACCCCGGAATTTCCGACCTAGTAGGTGACTCGGTCGAGCAATAGGCTGCTCGTTCGGTGGCTCGGACGACCGGATTAGCTGCTCGACTGAGCACTACAGTAAATAGGAGGATTCAAAATTTACCGCTCTGCCTACCCGGACCCAGTAAGCTCTGCTCGGTCTGAGTAGGGGTTGACTCGGTCAGCTGCTCGGGCCACGTCGCTGGATTGCTTCAGCTGTGGAAATTGAGGCTGATCGACCGAGCAGCTGAACTGCTCGGTCCGAGCCAGCTCGTATCTGCTCTTCATCCCAAATTGAAGCTGCTCGGTCGAGCAGCTGAACTGCTCGGACCGAGCATTTTCTGGGAAACTGTCTGCATACTGCTGGGGCTGTCTCTCTATCCTCTGTGCTCTCTCTTCTCCTCCAATGGCTCCAGAAGTGTGGCGAACTCCTCCAGATCCTCGCCAATGAGCTCAAGAGCATGTCGGATGTGTCCATACCCAAGCGGGGTCCCAAATCGCTCCAAAATCCCTGAAAACTCATAAAAGACTACGAAACTCGAATATATCGTCAGAAATGAAATATCGTAGTAAAATGAGGGATTTAGAAGCGAAAATGGTATGAGATGCGATGAAATGATGATATGAAAATAGTAGAAAATATGGACACATCAAAATCCCCCAAGCTTACCTCTTACTCGTCCTCGAGGAAGACGAATAATCGGTACGTCGGGAGGAAAACAAAAAGTAATAAGAAAAAATGAAAATAGAAAGAGAGGAAAAGTAAAAAAGAGAAGTGAGAGGAGAGTGCTAGGGATGATCAGTCAGATCTCAGGCCTAAATAATATATCACGATGCTCTGAATGATAAACATACATGCTATTGGCAATTTCTAGCTTTACAAATCATATGACTAGCATGCAGTGCGGGCAAAGAATAGGGATCTACTAAAATAATGCCATCAAATCATATCAACCTCATGCAATCCCTAGAGTCTAGTATAAAGAAGTTGGCAACGCCCTTTTCAATCACAGATACACAAGGAGCATAAAGAAATCATGCAACATGCAATAGAGAATAGAAAAAAATCATGCCATCCAGATATTCATTTCGATATGTGAAAAATCTCCAAAAACTAAAGCAATTTGTAAAGTTTGGGTGTTATTAAATCTCCTCGGTATATACCTTCTCCACTCTAATGTCATGCTCACTCATGTGATCAGTTGGTTTACCCCCTAAGCTTAGCTTGAGGCGTCGCATCTAAGAATATGATATGAAATTTCTATTCTTCTTCCCAGAATAAATGATAGCTTCTAATGAAATGATATAAAATTTATTCTTTTTCTTTCTTTTTCTTTTCTTTTCACATATGAATATATACACTTTTTTTTCTTTTTTTAGAAGCTATACTTTTTCTTTTTGGGGTTTGGGAAGTGAGATGCTGTAAAGGTAGCTATGTGGGTGCAACCAACTGATATGTAGAGATATAAAAAGATATGTGGAGAGGGAAAAATAGAAAGACTCTCGGTTCACTCATCAGAGGGTGCACAACGGTTTAATAAAATAAAACCCTAACAAAACTCATAGATAGTATGGATATTTTCATTTTTCTAAACGAATACTGAAAAGGCATGCAGTAATAATCACAATATCAGCAGGCATGCAAACAGAAGATCTTCAATCCAAATATAAGCTTTTAGATCCAAGAGGGGGCCTAGGGCATGGCCTAACCACTAAAATAATCACTAATAAAACATTTTGGGAACTCCCCTCTAATGGTGGCTACAAAACCCTTATATAGTCCCCCAAAACCCTAGCAAGTAACCCTAGAAAACCCCCCAAAATCGTGCCCAAAAACAGCCCAAACCGCAACTTAAAATCTGGGCCCGCCGCCGACTCGGCCGAGTGGAACATGTGACTCGGCCGAGTGGAAATTCCAGCACTGCAGCGTCAACTTACAGAAATTCTCCAGATTTCATCAGACCTCCGATTGGCGCGTTCTTGGAGGCATTGGAACCGTCATGAAGTATACTATCCATTAAAAATATGAGAAAAATAATTTGATTACTGGAATGATAGCAGATTTCAAAAGAGTGAACGGTTGTCTAAAAATCTGGGCGCTGCGTGTCCTCGGCGTCACTCGGCCGAGTTAACTTCTCTACTCGTTCGAGTGGGCTTCTCTACTCGACCGAGTGACAGAACCTGTAAAATTCCAGTAAGTCGGGGGCCTTGGGGGGTCTGTCTTCGGAGGTGACTCGACCGAGTGGCTTTACTCGCTCGGCCGAGGGGCATTTGGTACTCGGCCGAGTCGTAACCCTCAATCGCCTGACGGATTCCAGTAAGTCGGCTCCTTCGATGGGTGGATTTTCCAGTGCCACTCGTGCGAGGGGATCTCCATACTCGGCCGAGTGGACTATCGTCACTCGGCCGAGTGCACGCTGATTTCCTTCTGTGGTGCGTGTCCGGTCTGGTCGGCCGAGTGGTCTTCTTGCTCGGCTGAGTGATTGCTTCACTCGGCCGAGTGACATGCTGTAGATGCCCAATCTTCATTATTTCGCCTCCTCGTCGCTCCTATGGAGTTCCTTCTTATTCCACCCATCTTCCATCGCCGTTAGCTCCTCGATAGAGCCATGAGCGAGGCTCTGGTACATGTACAAGCCCTTTAATCTCATTTTTGTTCCCGATTGCTACATATTTCCTGAAATCTGACAAAAACAAGAAATAGTGAAAAGTAACGCAATATCGTCGAATACTCGTGAAAATCGCAATATAAGCAATCGAAACGGCGTGAAAACATGCAAAAAAAGGTGTAAAATATGGACCGGTCAAAATCCCCCAAGCTTGCCTCTTACTCGTCCTCGAGGAAGATAAGTAAAGAGACGAACTCGGGACATGAAAACAAGGGAAATGAAATGAAAGAAAAAAGGGAACATGAGGTGGAAGTGGTTGCTAGATTATTCTCTCAGATCTCAAGCCATAAGCTATACATCATGATAACTTGGAAAATACGAATCTCATGCTATAAAGATTTCATATCTTATTTAAACATGGTACTTGCAAGCTTTTAAGAAAAAAGGAATGGACTCCCTAAATTCATGCAATCAACTCATATTCACATCATGAATTTCATAGAATATAATATACAATTCATTGGCGATGCAATTTTCAATGAAAAGTTATAAATGAAGCATATAAGATACACACCAAGCATGCAATAGAGAATAGAATAAGAGTCATGGCATTCACATATTTATTTCAAATCATGAAAAATCTCCATATCTAATATATTTTGCAAAGTCTAAGCATTATCGAATATCCCCATTCATGCACGTCTCCACTCTAAGGTCATACTCACTCATTTTGTCAAATGAATTCACCCCCCAAGCTTAGCTTGAGGCATCGCATCTAAAGGAATATGATAGTGGAAAATGGGATTTTTGCCTTGGTTTTCCCAAGTATTTTGTGGCTCCAATAATGAGATAGAGAAATATTTTTCTTTTTCTTTTGGACTTTGTTTCTCAATTTTCTTTTTGGATTTTTGTAGGAGCTATTTGATTTGTATTTTTGGATTTTTGACTCCTTTTTGGCCTTTTGGACTTTTTGGAGCAACTTTTTCTTTTGTGGAGATTTTCGGGAAATAGATGCGATATAAGTAGCTTTAGGAGGTGAACTCAAGTGACATGTAGAGAATAAAAAGATATATATGGAGAAGGAAATAATGTAGCACTCGGTTCACTCTAAGATGTGCACGAACGGTTCAATAAAATAATACTTCAACTAAAACTCAATGTAAGCATGGATATTCTCAATCATTTCAATAAATAGTGAAGTCAAGCAGTAAAGTTTACAACCATATCAAGCATGCAACAGAATGTGAACAATAAAACTGATGCTTCAGATATACTAATGATGCGTGAATCTTGGTGCATTTCCAACAAAAGCATACTAAACACTAATCAATACATTCAGCTTCAATTAATATCATGCATTCATATAGAGGAGTCATCAAGATAAATAGATTTGCAAGCACGTGTGAATAGCAAGACTATGGAATACTCTAAGTAGCATGGCATGGAATAATAAGCATCATGATGGCTACTAAAGCAATAAGATATATCATCATAAGGAACAAATCTAGCAAAAGAAGAGAAAGGAAAATAAAGAAATAAAAAATAAAAGAGAGGAAAGAAAAGAAAAACAAGCACACAACATGATGCATGACCACACATAAAAGGAAAATAAGATGGAAAAATCAAAAAGATGATGCAAAAATTTTGAAAAATTTTAAAAACCCTAAAAATAAAGTAAAAGTGCAACTAGATGGAGTGCAACTAGATGGCATGGAGATGCACTCCCCCAAGCTTAAACTTCACATTGTCCTCAATGTGATTATAAAAGGAAAAATATGAGGAACAACAATAAATATGAGGGAGGTGAATGAAAGATGATGAAATGAATGACATGAAATCCTAATGCAACTACATGCACATGCAATGATGCATGAGAGCGCTTTCCCCCAAGCTTATGCTAAACAATCCTATTCAAATGACTCGATCAAAAATGTCATGGCTTTGCTAAGCGAGATTGAGTCAAACGAATAAGAATGTGAGTATTCACTTGAAAGAAATGCTCGATGGGTGGTGAGCAAAAAGGATGTGACACATCAAAATATAAAGAGGGCAATTAATATATATAATGGGTTTGGGGTGTAAAACTTTTTGTTGCCGTCATATGAGGTAATATTTATTCAAGCAAATCTACACGGTCCTCTCGCTGTCGAGAGAATTCGTGTTTATTTAAAGCATAAAAATTTCTGCACTACTGGATTGATATCACCTATAGCAAAAGGCGGATCCAGTATCTTTGTCGGTGCAGGAAACTGCTCCAACTGCTCTTTCCGTGGCTCTGCCAGACGCATATGTCCACGGACTCCATCAGATTCCAGCACTGCGGCTTCCAGCATCTCTCCAAGGACTCCACCTGTACCCTGCAAGAGATAAGCCGCATCAATCTGATGTGGATAATTCTTCCCCAAAATTAATGTATTCTAAAGAGGGTCATCAACATAAGTATTTAAAATTAAAAACGGTTGACAACACTTCCCTGGCAATAAATCTCTACTCTCGTATACCACGTCGATCAACTCCTCGTTGTTCGCCTCAGGTTGTTCAGGTAGCTTGGGCATATAAGCATAGGTTTCATCAGGCAACTCCTCATCATCGTCAGACTTATCCCATCGCATCTCCTGATCATAATCAATAGCATCCATGGGTGCTAACTCCTCGCTCTCCTTCTCGTATACGTCCCATCGTACCTCTTGATTGTATGTACATGAATCCTGCAAAAGGTGCAATGAGTCGTCAAAATCTGAATCATAGCAAGCATCATACACGGGAGGGGAATCAAATATAAAGGGCGAGGGAGTAAAGAGATCCCCCTGAAGGGGAGCCATAAGCTCTGTGGGATTGTCCTCGGTGTCAGTGGAAGGGTGGTCCTCTGAGGGATGCTCAGCCTCTGTAGAAAGTAGAGGTGGCTGCGGTAGCTCGAAAGGAGGAGGGTAATGCTCGGGATCCTCATGAATGGCTGTGTCCTCGTCCCAATGCACGGCCTCCTCTGTGACAAGATCTGGCTCTGCATGTAAGGCCTCCTCAAAAGCAAGCTCTGGCTCATGTGGGTGGCAAGGGGAGCGACGATGGCACAAGCTGACTCTGCAGTATCGGGTGTTATTGTCTCGTTGGGGGTGACAATATCAAAGCGCATAATACCTCCCCCAAGCTGAACGTGGACATCCTCCTCAGGCTCCTCAGGTATAGAAGGTAATGTAAACGTCATCATCTCCTTTTCATGCCTCCTTCTTTGTTTCTTTCCTGGAGCTCGAGGCACCCGATTGCATGGCTTGGCCTCCTCAATAGTAGGTGCAGGTGGCTCTATGGGCTCATGTATCTTGACCGCGGTATAAAAGTGGGTCTTGTGCCCCTCAACAAGAGCATAGACTCCATCATCAATTGTGCCTGTGGAAGAGATACAATGAGTAATAATGTTTTGAAATTCGAGCTCAAAAGGATCACCTGCCGTTATTGTCAATGGACCGGTTTCTCGAACTACGTCAACAATGTTTCTCAATAGGTCCATATATGTGTCATCTGTTGGCAACTCAGATGTCTCTACTTGTGGAGTGTTGATGGTGTAAAGGTGGATATGATCACCTTCAAGTGAAGCATACACTCCATCTATGATAGTACCTGCATCAGAGACATTAGCCATAACAAAATCGATGAATACTTGGTCAGATGGTTTACTTACCGTAACGGTTAGTGAACCGGTAGATCTAGCATCATCTATCATTTGCTCCAAGGTTGCTGCCAACTGTAGGTCACTGAACTTCCCCACTTGCATCCTCTTCAAAAACTCACGTGAGGGTCCCTTTAGCCTTCTAGTGAAGATAAGGAATAGCTATGGACCATCCCACACATAATCTGACTCCGTCTGGAACTTTCCCAACATTCTTTCAAACCTGGACAAGCCTTCCCTGAAGGATTCTCCATCTGCCTGACAGAATGTAGCGAGATATATGTAGGATTTTATAGAACCCGGTTGCATCTTCTTTGGAAGCACCATCGCTGCAACAACTGTACCTGATCAAGCAAGTAGACAACCTGGAAAAGACGTCAGTGGTACAAAGAGAGATAAAGATAATAATAATAGCAGGTGGTGGGGAAAAATCTCTCTCTGTTTTTTTTTGTTTTTTTTTTGTTTTTTTAAACGTAATCTAATCAACCTAATTGTGACAAATTGGCACCCAATGGAAAACACCTCCCCGGCAACGGCGCCAAAAACTTGCTCGAGCCCCGGATATACACCCGGAGAACGATTGTAGTTTTACCGCAAGCGCACGGTCAAGTGGCGAGCGGGTATCGAACACGAGGAGGTGGTGTTGGCTCCAATCTATCCTAGGTTGGTTTGACTACGAATGTTTTATTGGTGGAGATGGTTATGGAATGATGTAATGACAATGGTGGTGGATGTCGGTGTCGGTGATAAATCTGTTGGGTAAAATATCGATTCAAATTTAATACAATAAAAGAGTCTAGAGCTAGGGAATCCCAACTACGGATCGTCATACATCATTGTAAATAGTGAATCTCAATATTACTAGCATGTATTGGGGTGAACTAGTCGTAACTGAATAGAGAACCAAGCTCACGCTCTCGCGCTATTGCCGGTCTATAGCAACCTAGGATAGGGCCCAATCTCTTGCAAACCCTAGCCTAAGCCAATAGCATTAGGATCGACATCATCGTTCAATCGCCCCTCGAGCCCACTCTCGTGTAAACTCGAGTTACGATCGACGTTGTGATAGTTCGTATTCGTCCAATCTCTTGCAAACGAATATGTGTATAGATTTATAATAAAAATCCTAGCTTTGGTCCAATCTCTTGCAAACCAAGTCTAGAGAATCTCGATTATAAACCTAAATCGAATATCTAGGCCTTCCCATCGATTAGAATCCAATCTCTTGTAAACCCCAATCGATGGAAATCCCTAGCTATCCGTAATAAATCCATTACAACCTAACCTCCTAGCAATTCTAGCAATTTAGAAATTCATTCATCACAAATCTGAAATTAGATCCATAGGGTTCATCCCCATGCCCTAGAACAACAAATCTACTCAAGCATAGCAATAACGATATGAGAATCAATAAAAATCATTGCTTGCATACAAAAAGATAGAAAAACAAAGATTCAAATAACAAGAACAAAAATACTTAGCTTTGATAAAGATCTTCAATCCAAATACAAGCTTTTAGATCCAAGAGGGGGCCTAGGGCATGGCCTAACCACTAAAATAATCACTAATAAAACATTTTGGGAACTCCCCTCTAATGGTGGCTACAAAACCCTTATATAGTCCCCCAAACCCTAGCAAGTAACCCTAGAAAACCCCCCAAAATCGTGCCCAAAAACAGCCCAAACCGCAACTTAAAATCTGGGCCCGCCACCGACTCGGCCGAGTGGAACATGTGACTCGGCCGAGTGGAAATTCCAGCACTGCAGCGTCAACTTACAGAAATTCTCCAGATTTCATCAGACCTCCGATTGGCGCGTTCTTGGCGGTGTTGGAACCGTCATGAAGTATACTATCCATTAAAAATATGAGAAAAATAATTTGATTACTGGAATGATAGCAGATTTCAAAAGAGTGAACGGTTGTCTGAAAATCTGGGCGCTGCGTGTCCTCGGCGTCACTCGGCCGAGTTAACTTCTCTACTCGGTCGAGTGGGCTTCTCTACTCGGCCGAGTGACAGACCCTGTAAAATTCCAGTAAGTCGGGGGCCTTGGGGGGTCTGTCTTCGGAGGTGACTCGGCCGAGTGGCTTTACTCGCTCGGCCGAGGGGCATTCGGTACTCGGCCGAGTCGTAACCCTCAATCGCCTGACAGATTCCAGTAAGTCGGCTCCTTCGATGGGTGGATTTTTCCGTGCCACTCGGGCCAGGGGATCTCCATACTCGGCCGAGTGGACTATCGTCACTCGGCCGAGTGCACGCTGATTTCCTTCTGTGGTGCGTGTCCGGTCTGGTCGGCCGAGTGGTCTTCTTGCTCGGCTGAGTGAGTGCTTCACTCGGCCGAGTGACATGCTATAGATGCCCAATCTTCATCATTTCGCCTCCTCGTCGCTCCTATGGAGTTCCTTCTTCTTCCACCCATCTTCCATCGCCGTTAGCTCCTCGATAGAGCCATGGGCGAGGCTCCGGTACATATGCAAGCCCTTTAATATCATTTTTGTTCCCGATCGCTCCATATTTCCTGAAATCCGACAAAAACAAGAAATAGTGAAAAGTAACGCAATATCGTCGAATACTCGTGAAAATCGCAATATGAGCAATCGAAACGGCGTGAAAACATGCAGAAAAAAGGTGTAAAATATGGACCGATCAAGCATCATGAAAGACTAATGATGCCACGAGAGATATCATCATGCGGAACATCCCTAGCAAATAAAGAAAGAAAGGCGGAGAAAAGAGGGAAATAAGGAAAAAAGGATGCATGCATGGGGGAAATGGAAAATATGATGCAAAATGAGAAAAAAGAAAATGACGTGAAAAAACGGTGGAAAAAAGAAATAAAGACTGAAATAAGGAAGGAAAACGTAAAAGAAAAAAATCAAAAATAAAGCGGTAGCGCTCATCCCCCAAGCTAAATCTAGCAGTGTCCTCACTGCTAAGAAAACGCTCGTGAGCGGGAGATGATGCCAAAGGGGTGGGGTGGGTGGGGAATAAAAGAAAATAAATTAAACAAAACTGTGCAAAAAGAATAAACAAATAAAAACATGGAATGATGCAATGCGAAATAAGATATGATGCATGGGTGGCTCCTCCCACAAGCTAGCTAAATGCAGGGCCCCGAACAGACAGATGGGCACAAAATAAAATAGGGGAGGTAAAAGTGGGTAAGGAATACATCAAGCAGCGGCACCACCCTCTGGAGGTGGTGATGGGTGATCACTCCTTATTTTACACCTTTTTTCCGTGTATTTGCATGCCATTTAGATCGCCCAAATCATGTTTTTCACGATATATCGACGATATTGCGATGCTTTTCACGATTTGTTGTTTTTGTCGCATTTCAGGAGATTTGGCGCGATTTGGAGTGATCTCGAGATGCGCTTACTCTAGACGGCCACCGACGACCTCCCCGAGGGGTATTTTGCTGTTGGAGAGGAGCGGAAGAAGAATGGACGTCGCAGGAGCGACGAGGAGGCCAAAACAATCAGATTGGGCATTTTTTGTGTCCCACTCGGCCGAGTGGAGGAGCCACTCGGCCGACCCGCGAGACACTGCTCGGCCGACCCGTTCAGACACGATTTCCACGTGTACTCGGCCGAGCGACGGAGACCACATCGGCCGAGTGACGATACCACGTCCGCCCGAGTGGCGCCCAGACGAAGCCCCTCCAAAATATCGAAGTCTCTGTTTTTCGGCCACCTGAGCTTCAGAAGACCCACTCGGCCGAGTGGTAAACCACGTCCGCCCGAGTGCAGTGAAGCCGTCGGCCGAGTGACGACAACTCACTCGACCGAGCCGCTCCCGAGGTGAAGACCCCTGAAGGCCCCGACTTACTAGAAAAGTACAGGGTTTCTCACTCGGCTGAGCGACATTTGTCACTCGGCCGAGTGCGATGCGCTGCCTGTAGCGAAATTTGCGGAAAACAGGCTGTGCAGGGGCGTTTTGGTCAGAATTTTTGGACGATTTTTGGGGCTATTTAAGCCCTGTTTTTACCCTAGTTTTAAGAGCCATCTCTTAGATTTTTTGCAGCTTTTTAGATTACTTTTTAGCTTTATTATTTGTGATTGGAGAAGAGGAAAAACTTGGATTTTTGTTGGATCAAATTGAAGAACTCCATTGGTTTGCATCTCTCTTCCCTAAAAATTCTATTTTTATTGTTTATCTCAATATTTTTGATGAATTCCATTGCTTATTTCATTGATCAAATTTGTGATATTGCTATGATTTGTGAGTAGTCACCACGTCTTGGGGCGTGGGGATGAACCCTACGAGCCCTATTTCATAATTGTGATGAATTGGTAGAAATTGAGCTAGGATTGTTATTTGAGATTAGATTGGGATCGATTTACTACGGATGGCTAGGTATTCATATGAGCTTGGTTCTACATTCAGTTGCAACTAGTTCATCCGAATTCTCATTCTAGCAATTTTAATACCGACGAACCACTTTTATGAAATACGGTGAGTAGCGGGGATTCCCCATTCCCTAGACGTTCTTTATTTGATTTGATACTTCGCACATTTGTCTGACGATTGTGACAGGATCGCCCAAGGCAATTATCTCTCTTGAATAGCCAGGTTGATTAGGAACAAGCACGGTCATTCGTCCTCCCTGTGTTCGATACCCGCTCGCCGCTATACCGTGCGCTTGCGGGAAAACTACAACCGTCGCTCCGGGACGTGTATCCGGGGTGCGATCAAGCTTTTGGCGCCGTTGCCGGGGACGGCGTTTTGACGGTGTTTGGCATCGACCACCCGGTTATTTATTCTTTCTTTCTTTCTTCATCTTTCTCTATATCTTATTCTAACTTTATTCGCAGCCCTATTTGCATATTCTCCCCGTATTTTGCATAAGACCTTAACAGGGAGAATGGAGGATGCACTGCCAACAATGGAACTCAGTCGGGAAGACTATGACTCCTTCACAGACCTCCTTAAGGAGCTTGTCGACGAGGTCCGCGCTACCGGGGCATTTGCTATCGATATCAAGGACCCCGACGAGCAACTATTCGCTAGATTTGTGATGGACCAAATCTCCCCGGAGGGGACTGTCGGAGGCAATGTCAGAGTTGATGTGGTCGACGACAAACTGTATTTCGAAGACAATAGAGCCAGTGTCGAAGAACACTATACTCCCGAAGAATCCTTCGAGCAAACCGACATTCAGGGAGTTACACTCTATGACGCTCACCCCTGCTTTTATGAATCGTCTGATGTGCTTCTTGATTCCAGGTACGAACCGGAGCAGAGTGAAGGTCTTGGCGATGCTAGCACCGAATCGGAGAGCACCTATTTCGATGCCTCGTCCTCACTAAGTAGCGAGTCTGACTCGTCACAAGAAAGCACGCCACCTGAACATGAGCTAAACCCGGATGATAAGGAAGGGGCCGCACTCATGCGAGCCGATGAAGTGGAAGGAGCAGCGCCTCTTCAGGTGGAACTTAAACAATTACCTCCGAATCTAAGGTACGCCTTCTTGGGTAGCAAATTAACTTTCCCGGTGATAGTAAACTCCCACCTCACGCCGGACCAACTTGAAAAACTCCTAGATGTTCTTAGGAGCCACAAAGATGTCCTGGGCTACACTATCTCCGATCTAAAAGGGATAAGCCCTAGGCTTTGCACGCATAGGATCCATTTGGAGGATACCGATGCCACCTCCATTGAGCCTCAAAGGCGGCTAAACCCGAACATGAAGGAGGTGGTTAAAAAAGAAATCCTAAAACTGCTAGAAGCCGGCATTATTTACCCTATCTCAGACAGTAGGTGGGTTAGCCCCGTTCACGTTGTTCCCAAGAAGGGGGGGATGACGGTCATAAAAAATGAAAAAGGTGAGCCCATATCTACACGTAACGTCACGGGATGGCGAATGTGCATCGACTATAGGAAACTCAATAAAGCTACCCGAAAGGATCATTACCCATTGCCCTTCATTGATCAAATGCTTGAACGCCTTGCAAAACATAAATACTTTTGCTACCTAGATGGGTATTTGGGATTCTTCCAAATCCCTTTGCACGAAGATGACCAAGAAAAGACAACTTTCACTTGCCCCTATGGCACCTATGCTTACCGTAGGATGCCGTTTGGTCTTTGTAATGCCCCCGCCACTTTTCAGAGGTGTATGACATCCATATTTTCCGATTACATTGAAAATATTATGGAAGTTTTTATGGATGATTTCTCGGTCTACGGAAGCGAGTTTGACTCTTGCTTGGAAAATCTTACTAAAGTCCTGAAAAGGTGCCAACAAAACAATCTCACTCTCAATTGGGAGAAGTGTCACTTCATGGTCACGGAAGGTATAGTTCTCGGACATCTTGTTTCCTCGAGGGGAATTGAGGTAGATAAGGCGAAAATTGAGGTAATCGAAAAACTTCCTCCTCCTATTAATGTCAAGGGCATTAGAGGCTTTCTTGGTCATGCGGGGTTTTACCGCCGCTTCATCAAGGACTTTGCCTCGATTGCCCGACCACTCACCTCCTTGCTCGCTAAAGATATGCCTTTTGATTTTTCAGGAGAATGCTTGCAAGCCTTCAACACCTTGAAAGAAGCAGACGAACAACAGAAAACGATAGCGGTGAGGAAACTCGAGTCGTAAGTTTTATCATTTTTCGAAATCGTGAATCCCCTCGCTCGTGATACTCACGTTGTAAGAATGACGGGCGAGAACCTCACTGCCCACGCTGCCTTCAGCCCATACCATTCGTATTCCTGCCGTTATTCATTAGGAACAAGCACGAGCGATCAATGGGTCCCTCTGCTGTGGACCAGGAGTGGTGGGTGGAAGATCTGGTCGAAACTCGTGAGTCGGGTCAGTACGAATGTGACGCATGAGGCTCTGAAGGAAAGGCAGGTCACGCTCGATCGACTGTTGAGTCATCGCACCACCATATCCTGCTAGTAGGAGCATGGTGGAGAACCTGTCCGCTTGGTCATCGTCACGGAATGTAACCTCGTATTCGGCGTCACCTATGTAAAGGGGGTCAGAGGGGCGTGGGGCGGTGGGTGGTGCAGGGGTAGTGGTGGATGATTCGGCGACGGTGTTGGCTCGAGTGGGCGAGCGTGTGCGACGTGTACGCCGGGTAGGCCTAGGGTTGGATGTGCCGGTGTTGGTGGGTCTAGCATGGCGTGGAGGCATTGTGTAAGTGGAGGAGAATAGTAATGTACTATGTAAAGCAAACTGGGGAACGAGTCTACCGACTAGAAGGATATGGCGTTTTGTTTGGTGTCATGATTGCTGCTGATCTGGAATATCCCTAAGATTTTCAAAGAAGTGTCTTCTGACGTTGGCAATTCAAACCTGAAATAGAGGCAAGGAGGACGTCAGTATATTTAAACATAAACAAGCAAATTCAATTGCAAAGGGTGCTCGGTTGAATATTAAACGAGGGGTGCGGCCTTGTGGAGAGAAGGAACATCTTCAGGAGAGGTGGCGATGTCTGTGGGGAAGGAAAGGAGGTTTGGTCAAGTAGAGGGAGGGTTTTCAATTAGGTTACGGCTTTGAAGAGGGCGAAAGCGGGTTGGTTGATAGGCGCATCGACCCGATAAGCAGTGAAACATGACTCGGACCAAGCAATACGGTTGCTCGGTCGAGTAAGATGGAGATAGGAATGACTTGGACCGAGAAATTTGATTGCTTGGTCGAGTAAGCTGCGGATAAAATATGGGATACTCCTCCAGCCTGCTCGGTCGAGTCGCCTATTGCTCGGGCAGAGCCAATAATTATCGATCGGGTTAGCAGAGTGATGTTTTCTCCTTAAATTCAAAAGCCTGTAATACTCGACCGAGTAGAAAGCTGCTCGGTCGAGTCGCCTACTGCTCGGGCCAAGCCGATAATATTCTGTCCGGGTTGGCAGAGTGACGTTTTCTCCTCAACTTCAAGAACCTGTAAAACTCGATCGAGTAATGCTTTGCTCGGACCGAGTTGGTTTCTGCTCGGACCGAGCAGGAGGCTGCTCGGGCCGTGTAGAAACTGCACTATCTCATTCAAATATCCGTGTCTGCATTGCTCGACTGAGCAGTGAAGCTAATGGTCGAGTCGCTTGTGCCTTTTCTGCCCCAATTTCATGGTTATCTCCTGCTGTTCTCCATCTTTCTCCAAATGATCTGCTCTCATATCTAACCTGTAAAAAGTAGAAATTTATCAATTTTTCTGCAGTTTTCAAATTTTAATTTCTAAAAAATATATAATAAGAGTAAGAAACCGCAAAAGAAGATCTGGAATCCAAGAAATTGGGTTGCCTCCCAATAAGCGCTCGTTTTCAGTCATGAGCTCGACTCCCCTGAATTTATCAGTTGTTGTCGGGGGATCACTCGAGGAAGTATGTCTCTTCCGGTCCTATAGGTTCTCCAGCTCTGTAAGGGTTAATTCTCTGACTGTTAACCTTGAAGTTTCCGTTCTTTCCTTCGAGCTCAACAGCACCTCCTGGGGATAAGCTTACTATCTTGTATGGGCCGAACCACCTCGATTTTAACTTTTCAGGGAAGAGGCGTAGTCTTGAGTTATATAGAAGTACCTGGTCACTGACATCATGGCGAACAACCGTGATATTTCTATCATGATATGCTTTGGTCCTCTCTTTGTATATCTTCGCATTCTCATAAGCATGACGCCGAATTTCGTCCAGCTCATTGCTATGAAGGGCTCGTCTGGTGGCGGCGCTTTGGTAGTCAAAATTCATATTCTTTATCGCCCAATATGCTCTTGCTCCAATTCAACCGGAAGGTGGCAAGCTTTTTCATACACTAGCCTGTAAGGGGTTGTGCCGATGAGAGTTTTGAAGGCGGTGTGGTATGCCCAAAGGGCATCGCCCAACTTGTGCAACCAATCCATCCTTGAGGCACTAACTGTTTTCTCTATGATGCTTTTGATTTCTCTTTTAGATACTTCCACTTGGCCACTAGTCTGAGGGTGATAGGCGAGGGCGACCTTATGATGAACTCCACATTTCTTCAGCATTGTCTCGAAATTTCTCTCGATGAAATGACTCCCTCCGTCACTTATGATCGTCCGGGGGACTCCGAAGCAAGGGAAGATAGTATTCTTGAAAAACTTGGCTACTATCCTCGCGTCGTTTGTCGGTGTGGCTATGGCTTCCACCCACTTCGAGACATAATCAACGGCAACCAAGATATACTTGTTACCGTTACTCGACGGGAAGGGTCCCATGAAATCGACGCCCCAACAGTCGAATAGTTCTATCTCCAAGATGACATGGAGGGGCGTTTCATTCTTCTTCATGATGTTTCCCGTCCTCTGGCATCTGTCGCACTTCCTTATGTATTCATTTGCATCCCTGAATATAGTGGGCCAGTAGAAGCCACTTTGGAGAATTTTCGCTGTGGTTTTGGTGACAGCTGTGTGTCCACCGCACGGTTGATCGTGGCAATGCGATATGATGGAGGTTGATTCTTCTTTTGGGATACATCGTCTGATGATCCCGTCGGCGCACGTCCTGAACAGATACGGGTCGTCCCAGAAGTAACTCTTGGCATCATGTAGGAATATCCTCCTTGAATAGGTCGCCAACCCTTGTGGAACTATGCCACTCACCAAATAATTCACTATATCGGCGTACCAGGGGGCTTCAGAGGAATTCGCCACAAACAATTGTTCACCTATGAATGAATCGTCAATCGGCAGGATGTTGTCCACGTGCCTCTGAATTAGCCGCGACAAGTGGTCCGCTACCATGTTTTCTGCTCCCTTCTTGTCTTTTATCTCGATGTCAAATTCTTGGACCAGAAGGATCCACCGTATTAGACGTGGTTTAGCATCCTTCTTGCTTAGCAGATATTTCAATGTTGCATGGTCCGTATGGATGATCACCTTGGACCCCAAAAGGTAGGATCTGAACTTCTCGATAGAATAGACTACTGCTAGCAGCTCTTTCTCCGTGGTGTATAGTTCTTTTGAGCGTCATCCAAGGTTTTGCTTGCGTAGTATATAGCATGAAGTTTTCCCTCCTTCCTGACCAACAACGACCCCCACTGCCTGGTCAATAGCATCATACATAAGCTCAAATGGCAGATTCCAGTCTGGTGGTTGTATAATCGGAGCCGAAATGAGAGCTTCCTTTAACCTGTTGAAAGCTAGCAAACAAGCATCAGTAAACAAAAAAGGAGCGTCCTTAGCTAGGAGCTCCGTGAGAGGGCAAGCGATGTTAGAAAAATCTATTTTATAAAGCGTCGGTAAAACCCGGCTTGCCCCATAAAACCACGGATACCCTTGCGGTTAGTGGGTGGTGGTAAACTTTTAATAACCTCTACTTTGGCCTTATCGACCTCAATTCCTTTAGAAGTGATGACATGCCCAAGAACAACTCCTTCTGTCACCATAAAATGACATTTTTCCCAATTCAAAGTAAGATTATTGTCTTGGCACCGCTCCAAGACCTTGGACAAATTAGCTAAGCAATCATCAAATTCGGTGCCATAGACGGAAAAATCGTCCATGAAGACCTCCATGATATTCTCGATGAAATCTGAGAAAATAGACGTCATGCACCTTTGAAATGTGGCAGGTGTGTTACATAGTTCGAACGGCATTCTTCGATAAGCGAAGGTGTCGTAAGGACATGTGAATGTCGTTTTCTCTTGGTCTTCCTGATGCAACGGGATTTGGAAAAATCCGGAGTATCTGTCTAAGTAGCAGAAGTATTTGTGCTTAGCTAAGCGCTCGAGCATCTGGTCTATGAAGGGCAGAGGGTAATAGTCCTTTCTGGTGGCTTTGTTCAGTTTCCTATAATCGATACACATACGCCACCCGGTGACAGTCCTAGTGGAGATTAGTTCATCCTTTTCATTTTTACGACTATCATGCCCCCTTTTTTAGGGACAACCTGCACGGGACTAACCCATTTACTATCAGAAATGGGATAAATGATGTTAGCATCTAAAAGATTCAGGACTTCCTTTTTTACCACCTCTTTCATGTTGGGGTTCAATCGCCTTTGAGGCCCAATGGAGGTGGCATCCTTTTCCTCTAGGTGAATTCTATGCGTACATATGGTCTCGCTGATACCCTTCAGGTCAGAGATGTTGTACCCTATCACTTTTCTGTGTGACCTAAGGATTTTTAGGAGACTCTCTAGCTGGGGCCCGGTGAGGGCAGCATTCACAATGATAGGGTAAGTGGAATCTTCCCTTAGAAAAGCATATTTCAAATTGGCGGGGAGGGGTTTTAGTTCTACCTGAGGGGGCGCTGTACCCCCGTCATCCCTTGCTTGTGAGAAAGATGCATCCTCAATCTCGGGTTCAGAAGGTGGAAATTCTTCGTTTGCGGAAATATAGGAGGAGCAGGGAGATGATGGTGCGTCGAGGCAGACGTCTGCAGGTTCCGTCCCCGTAGCGCACCTGTCAACAGAGGTAAGGTTTTCAGGTATGCATTCGCTATCAAACATAAAATCTGGAGTACTTCCCTAGTTAATGTGGTTTTGCGATGGTGATGAGTCTAGGTACTCCTCATAGGCGTGTTCTTCATATGCTGAAATCTGCAGAAGGCTGTCGTTATAGAAACGTAATGTATCTTCCTCGTGCCGCACATAAATTCCATCAGCTACGGTGACACCATCCAGGGTGTTCGTATTATGGAAAGCGTTTGCGATGAAAACCGAGAGCTCTTGCATGGCTGGATCGTCTGTAGGGAATTCAACTGGGCCATGGACCCATACGTAAGCTACCACGCTCTCTATTATCTCAAGCATCTGAGAATCGTTCAATAACTCCAATTGATGAGTTTCTCCCCAGTATGCATCAACAGGTGGAGTCTCAATGGCCTGAAGGAGCATTACGTTCTCTTCGAAGCTTAGGTGAATATCGCATTCAATGGTACCTGCATCAGAAGCTTGGCTCATTATGTGATCCATAACCAATTGCAGATTTGCGTTACCTGCAACATAGGTTCCTGAGCCGATGAATCGAGCTGCATCAATCAGTTCTCTAGCCACGCATTCAACCATGGACTCGTCCATGCGTGAGTCTTGGAAGCTGTGTAAATGATAAGGAGAGAAGCCGAACTCCTCTGAGTCGCTATCAGACTCACAGGTCCACTGCACTTGCATTACCATCTCCATTATGCCTGATTGGTAAGGAAATAATCGCTAGCTGGAGGAAGATGTTAGTAGCAAGGCAGAGAAAATAGAAAGAGAATGAAAATGGTGGAAAGGTGAGAAATGATAAGAATGCTAGCAAACTTCACAAAATAAAAATAAACTGAGATAGAACACTATTGTCTTCCCCGACAACGGCGCCAAAAACTTGACGCACCCGAAACCTACACCTAGATTCCACCTGGCGGTGTCACGATCGCCAGGCGTGGTATGTCCCCTAGGGTTCAATTCCGGGCTCAATCCGTAAGCGGACGGGGTCGAGTTATAGTATATAAGATGTCGAATCCCACAGGGACGGTGATAGTGTCAATGGATTCTCAGTTTATCTCTAAGTCTTGAAGTGAGATAGCTATTGGGGTAAAAGACTTGGTTTGGGTATTGCTGTTGTAATACTAATAAAAAGGGACTAGGGCTTTAGGGATCACCACTAGGATCGTTGGGGGTCAATGTTGGGATAGGATCCTTGCATTGCATTAGGGTTAGGGAATTAGTCCCCCAATTCATACCACTCTCGTGGGGTTAGAATTGCGGGGTATTTCGGAGGTTCTCGTTAACGCAATGGCGGTAGCTGTCAACGTAGAAATATAGTTTGTCGATGGATCCCCTCAAGGCACGAGCTGGGCATGGTCACGAGCCTTGATTGGATCCACTGATTTTCCTATTCGAATCCCTAGATACCCCTTAAGCACATCAATTTAACAGACCGTGGGCATGATCTCAGTACGTGTTATCTATGGATTTCGTAGGATCTATCGAAATACTACCCTAAGTCCCCAATTCAATGTAGGGATCCAGATCTACTTTTTCCCCCTAGGATCCTAGGGTTAACTCATCAACCCTAGAAAGATCTACTCACACATGGTGATAGCAGATAAAAACGCTATTCTTAAATACGAACACATCATCGCAGATTAATAGAATGAGGATAAAAACTTACAAAGATAGTAGATGGACAATAGATCCAGAAAAAAAATCCAGATTCCAATATGCAAGAGAAATCAAGAATGCAAATAACAATCTCTAAGTTTTCAATCCAAAAATTCCTTACAAAAATCAATCTCCAGCCCTGTCCAAAAATCGCCTGAGCTCCATATCTAAAACTGTTCAAAAAACGCCTAATGAAAGTCCCCCTTCAGTCGCACGCACAACTCCCAGCTTCAGTCGCTCCCAGATTGCGCAATCGACGGCCTCTGAGGACATTCCAAAAATGACCCTGGAATTGCCGACCGAGTAGGTGACTCGGTCGAGCAATAGGCTGCTCGTTCGGTGGCTCGGACCGAGCAGATGAGCTGCTCGACCGAGCACTATAGGAAATGGGAGGATTCAAAATTTACCGCTCTGCCTACCTGGACCGAGTAAGCTCTGCTCGGTCCGAGTAGGGGTTGACTCGGTCAACTGCTCGGGCCGCGTCGTTGGATTGCTTCAGCTGTGGAAATTGAGGCTGCTCGACCGAGCAGCTGAACTGCTCGGTCCGAGCCAGCCCGTATCTGCTCTTCATCCCATATTGAAGTTGCTCGATTGAGCAGCTGAACTACTCGGATCGAGCATTTTCTGGGAAACTGTCTGCATGCTGCTGGGGCTGTCTCTCTCTCCTCTGCACTCTCTCTTCTCCTCCAATGGCTCCAGAAGTGTGGCGAACTCCTCCAGAGCCTCGCCAATGAGCTCAAGAGCATGTCGGATGTGTCCATACCCAAGCGGGGTCCCAAATCGCTCCAAAATCCCTGAAAACTCATAAAAGACTACGAAACTCGAATATATCGTCAGAAATGAAATATCGTAGTAAAATGAGGGATTTGGAAGCGAAAATGGTATGAGATGCAATGAAATGATGATATGAAAATAGTAGAAAATATGGACACTCAGGGCCCTGGGCGCCCAAGCCCAGGGCAGGCCCCTGGCTGGCCAGGCGTCCAGGCCAGACTCAGATGGTCTTGTCTGGGTCAATCTGGTCTGGTCTGAACTGACCTAACCCATTGAGCTATTTTGGGCGTAACTTGGGCATCTGGCGTCCGATTTGGACGCCGTTTGAACCTGTGTTTAGAGCGGGATGTTCCCGTCTTACAGGTAATCTTTTCCATGCGTTTATTATATTAAATATGGTCTTAAACAATTTAAGACACATTTAACCCCCTTTGCATCATATGCAAATAAGTCCCTATCTAGGCTTAAAATTATCAATTGCATCAAATACAATTTTCTATCCCTTGCATGAAATGCATATTCTCCCTAATGATTCTACCTTTACTAGACGAAGGTCGCACTCTGTGTGAGACCCTATAGCCTGACCCTTACTATAGGTTGGGCTCGAAGCCCTATACGGCAGTGACCACGAGCAGTGGTTACCGTCCCTATTTCAGAATCATAATTATGTGGTTGAGTTATCGACATGAGTATTGTCGGGACCATCCTAACTGTGTCCGTGATGAATTCTGCAGTTTTAGTCTCTTCGTCTAAACTATGTCGTGTAGATCAATTCTTGGGTACGGTCAAACTGTCACCCCCAATAACTTGACTCCGGTTAGTTTCCATCGATCTTTAGTCAACTAATGTTAAACTTCTTCCAACATACTCTGATCAGATATTTTACTAAAGACCGAACTAAATCTACGACACTAACTCCCATTGACCGGGAGAGACGAATCCTCTCTTGGTCATTACAAATACCAAAAATCCAGAAAAAGGAGAAAATATCCAAAAAGAAAAGAGAAAAAAAATATATATATAGCCAAAAACCCAAAAATATACAAATACCCAAAACCCAAAAAAATTCCCGTTGTGAATATTATTCCTATAACTTGACTCCGGTTAGTTTCCATCGATCTTTAGTCAACTAATGTTAAACTTCTTCCAACATACTCTGATCAGATATTTTACTAAAGACCGAACTAAATCTACGACACTAACTCCCATTGACCGGGAGAGACGAATCCTCTCTTGGTCATTACAAATACCAAAAATCCAGAAAAAGGAGAAAATATCCAAAAAGAAAAGAGAAAAATATATATATATATAGCCAAAAACCCAAAAATATACAAATACCCAAAACCCAAAAAAATTCCCGTTGTGAATATTATTCCTATCCACCGTGAATAAAGGGAAGGCGAGAGTTTGCACCAAGTGTTCTACTCCACACATACTCAACCCCCTTCGATTTCGAACATGCTTGGCATAAGAATTTTCTACCTATCATCTAGGCAGTCGTGTGGTGATTCCCTAGTTCCTAGTAGTAGAGTCCCTGACACATGATATGCTTCAATTCTTATTCTATTCTCATGCATGCTTGAGCTATTATTCACCGCTAATTTGAATTGAAACGATATTTGGGTCATTCCTTGGGTATGTGTTTATGGAGCTTTATTGCACAATTTAGATAGTTACACCGTCTGCTAGCTCACGACCTCACTCACTTGTGCTTCATCGCGTAGACCCACGACACTTGTATGGACTCATATTCCTGGGTTTAGTGATGTGTTTATCGCATGTCTGCTTAGTGTGATGAGTTGGTTTTCGTTGGCTCTGACCGGCGATCTAGGATTTTGTTTTCTTTCTTTCTGTTTCTTCCTTTCTATTTTTCCTTCCAAGCTCCTACTCTCACTCGTCTTCCTCGAGGACGAGAAAGGGTTCAGCTTGGGGGATTTTGATGTGCATTTATATTTTATATATTCACGCACGTCTTCTTCGTGATTTTCCGTTGTTTTTCGGTGTTTCGTATCCATTCCCTTGTGATTTTTAGTTTTCATTCACTTCTTTGTGTTTTTGTGCCAATGCAGGAGATTGCCAGCGTTGGGGACATATAAAGCAGATATCATTGTAAGGATCCTGTCTATGGAGAAAACACTAGAAGGGGGGTAGAATAGTATTTAAGCAATTTAAAACGATAGTTACACCAAATTAAAATGCTACCCAACAATATAGTGCAGAATTAAAATTAAGCCCAAATAAGAAACAAATGCAAACGCTATTATGTTTCAAGGGTTCGGATTACCCAAGTCACTTCCCGACTTGTTCCCGGTAATCCTACGTCCCTTCCACCCGGATGCCTCTGGATACTCAAGTTAGAACCCTAACTTGAGGTTTCCTTAAAACCCCACTTGTAGCAACCCTACAAGTGAAATCGAATACATTTGATGTCCTTGACTCCCACAACTTGAGAGCAAGCAAACCGCTCTCACAACCCGAGAGCAAATTCAATTTACGAAAGTAATGAAATATGAACGCAACACTTACAATCACCTATGCCTTGAAGTAGAACTTGAAGGTGATGTGTGATGTGTGTTGTGGACTCTCTTGGAAGAGAGGAGAAAGCCCTTTCTCTTGACTGCACCAAATACCTAGAGGATCACTCTTTGGTTCTAGGTTGGAGAGCAAGAGAGCAAAGATTGGAATTCTTAGGGCATTGGATTTGAGAGCTTTAAACTTTAGAATGAAAGCTTAGAATAAAAACTTGGAAGAATTGGTAACCTCTTAATGGAACAGTAGAAGACACATTTATAGGTTTCTTAAATCCACAAAACAGTTTAGGCAAAAACCCTTTTGGAATCCGTGAGAAAAATCTCAACGGATAGAATCTGCGCTCGCGACAGTCGACTGTTGAAGAAACCACAGTCGACTGTTGCACAGTCAGCATGGATAGGTGAGAATTCATAACGGTAACTTACCACGTTGACAGTCAACTGATGAAGCAAAAACAGTCGACTGTTGAACCAACAGGCGACTGTAATTACTTCTACAAGAGACTGGCCGAAAGAATGATAAGTTGAAGAAATCTGGAAATCCTGTAAGATAACAGGACAAACGACTGATGAGGATAATACAGTCGACTGTTAATCAGAATAGGCGGCTGTAAATCCTTATATAGACGACTGTCAAATACCTTGAGAATTTCCAGAGAGATGAGTCAATAAATTGGCTCACCGACAGACGACTGATGCAGCATACACAGTCGACTGATCCAAGGGACAGTCGACTGTATATTCAACAGTAGTCGACTGGCCGTAAAAGCCAGATCAACAAAGTTTGGGCAGAAGGATAGACAGGCGACTGATTTACAAAACACAGTCGACTGTCACTAGGACAGGCGCCTGTGAATCGTTCATCAGTTGCCTGTGCGAAATAAACAGAAAGGCCCAAAACTAGATTGCAAAAGTTTGTGCATAACAGGCGAGTGTAGAACAAAACACAGTCGACTTTTTTTGAGACAGACGACTGTAAAACGTTCAGCAGTCAACTGTTATAAACAATCCAAGCACAATCACTAAGAAATGAATTGTGGTCTAAGGACAATTGATCTAATGATGTCCTAATACAGAGATGTGTGTGAGTGCTCCATCAATGTTCTACTTCTAAGCTACATACTAGAAGAGATAAAAGAAATTTACATTCACGAAATCTCTCTTCTATCCATCGCATGAGCTTGAAGTCTTCATAGAGTTTCAATCAACATCAACAATCATCCAATCCATTTCATTTACCTTCAATGATATTTAAGAGTCATCCATTGCTAGTAGATCTTCATAAATAGCTTAGGCAATGGATTAACTGCAAAATAGGGGATTAGTCACAAGTATTTATGTTTGCTCATCATTAACACCAAGTAGGGAGAAGTCCAATACTCAACATTCTCCCCCTTTTTGATAATGACAAACAAACATAAACAAAAAGATAAATAATTGTGCGTAATGAAAACTTACTCCCCCTACATAGATGCCAATCAAGTTAGTCAACAAATAATAGGGCATCTACATATCAATTGAAGCAAATGAGTAAGATACGCAAGAATTTAATTCAAGAAATCTAGGAATTAAAATCACAATTCATTGTAATCTTACTCCCCCTGAATCTAAGGCAACTTCAATCTTAGATTCAAAGTGTTAGAACATACTTAGCACATTCATTATGAATCTTGTATGTTTATTTCTCTCCCCCTATGGCATTATCTGAAAAGGTGGGAGTAAATAACAACAACAATAATTGTGCTAAATATGAACTAACAACAATTAAGGAGTATAAAGATATAGAGAATCAAAAACTCATAAAAGCACATCATATACTTATGTAAATAGAGAAATTAAGGTCCAATATCAACATTTTAGATAGTCGAAACAAAAATAGTTTAAAAAATGCATCACATCAGAGATAGCATGAATAAACCAATATCAATCCTATATTGTCTCAAAAGCACATCATAGGAGAATAAATCATTCATGGAGACAATATCACAAATATCATACAGATAAGATAATCAATTATAAACGGTGTGACACATGAGATTCAACAGCAGCATCATATATATATATATACTAGTCATAACCCGTGCCCGCGGGCACGGTTCATTTAAGATTTCCCCCGCGAAAGCATTGTTCCCCGAAAAATTATTTACACAGCCAAAATTTAACACAAAAATAAATTAGCGTAAAAATATTTAGCGGCACGGGCATCTTTGGCGCAGAACAACAAATTTGGCACAGGCTCCTTAGGCGCGGAACAACAAATTCGGCGTCGAACAACAAACTTGATGTCCGCGCCTTCGACGCGGAACAACAAATTAGCGTAAAAAATTAGCGGACGCCTTCGGCGTGGGCCGCGCCGGAACAACAAAGCTTAGGGTATTTTTACGCTAATTTGTTATTCCGCTAAATTGTTTTACGCTAAATTTTTTATTTTGTTTAATTTAATGGATCATGCTTCTCCACAATGTTTTCCAAGGCACTTCTAATTTCAAAGTTTTGGTTCCCAAGACACTTTTCCCACCAAAATTTAAGTTTTCCTACTAAAATTTTCACAAAATCCAATCTCAACCATTGATTTACCAAGATCAAATCTCAGCCACTTTATATCTTATCCTAGTCAGCCCTAGAATTCAAAAAACTTTGTCAAATGTATAATATATATAGTATATAACCCATGCCCTAAGGGCACTGTTCATTTAAAGTATTCACCATCAAAATTTTAGATCCCCTAAGTTTAAACGAACAACAATAAGTAAAGCGCAATAATTGTTATTTAGTTCACCTAAAAAATTTAAGTCCCCTCAAACTCTAGTTCACACCAGAGATTTAGTTCCCCTTAAAATTTTATTTATTTAGCTCCCTCAAGATTTAACATGTGCCATATGGGCACGGTTCAATTAAAATACTACGCTCCTCAAAATCTTGGATCCCCAAATTTTAAACAAACAACAATAATTAAAGCACAATAATTGTTATTTAGGTCAACCAAAAATTTTAGTCCTTCCAAAATTTAGTTTCCCATTCATTTAAAATATTCCCCCTTAAAATCTTGGATTCCCTAATTTTAAACGACCCACAATAATTAAAGTGCTATAATTGTTATTTAGTTCATCCCAAAAATTTTATTTCTTCCCCAAAATTTAATTTACTCCAGATTCAATTACCCCCAAATTTTATTTTCCCCATAGAATATAATTTAAGGTTTTTAATTTTTGGTTGCTAAAAAATTTGCCTGTGTTCACCCTCGATGTTTTAGTATCAAAAATCATTTTTATCACTGTAGTGCTCATCATGCTTCTGGTGCATCGTTTATGAAGAATACCTCCACCAACATGTTCATGGGCGTCGCTTTGGCTAATACTGTAACGGATTGGATCAATGCGCTTGTATTGACATTTTATGTCAGTTATTATACAGAAGGTAAGAATTCGTGGAATAGATTCTCAAGAGAAGCTTCATGTAATACTCAGCTTTGTCAAGCTTGTTGTTCCTTCATCCGCTATCATAACCTGAATATCTTGCCCCTGGGGTGTCATGGTGCTCTTCAAGTAGGATTCTAGTCATGGTGGCCGGAGGACTGATAATGATCCTTTGTAGAAACAGAATCGACCTTACCTTTGGTAGTGGAGATTATTAGCTTGCCCATTAGCTAGACTCTTCTTGGAGTCCAGGATGAATGGATCAGCTGGATGCATTTCTTCGATTCCCTTTCACCAATCTACTTGCATCCTCACCATAGCCTACAAAGTGATAGTTCCCCAATACTCCGCATCTCTTTTGGATAGCCAGTCAACAACTACATTTTTCTTCCCTTTTTGTACTCCGCCCCATAGAAACCCAAGTAGTTTTGTTAACCATACATTCCATGCTTCTGTTATCTGCCTTTGATTTAACATGTATTTCAAAAATTTCATGTGATGTTTTCAACCCCATATTCCATGTGACATTTTCAAAAATTAATATAACCATAAACTGTTTATCTCCAACTCATTATATCATCCTATTGAAGTTCAATTATTTCCCTATTAAAATGTTAATATCAAATTTAGATTGTATAGCAGTAACCTATTTAATACACAGATTCAACCTACAAATATATCATATTTATTCATCTTCACTCAACTAATGCAAACTGTGGGTTACTATTTTACAGAACCAAAAAATTCACAATTTCTTGGAAAACTAAAAATGTTTTCTACTTTGTTGCACAGACACAGACACACCGAGACGACACTACGTGGTTAGCAATAAGAAAATACTAAAACCATACCCAAAATAAAAGGGTCATGTCCAACACAACACGGCTGCATGGTTGCATTGGGTATACTGCCTAGTTCATCGACATTTAAATGCCATTTAAGTATTCCCAAATCATCAATTACAGCAATTATTGCTTCTCTCTATGTCAATTCTTAGGGGATTTTTTGGGTGGTGTTTGCACTGGCGAAGCGTTTGATTCCTTTGCTCAATAGAGTTCTCGTGGAGAAGATCGTGCCCCCTACGAAGATTGGCGATGTGAACTTGCTCCCTGAGAAAACCGCCAAGCTAAACTCTGTGAAAGTTTTAGCAGTTGGCCCTGGTGCTCGTGGCAATGATCAAGGATGAGAACCTTATCCCTGTTTCTGTGAAGGCGGGAAATGTTGCTCTTTTGGCTGAATATGGGGGGGGGCCGAAGTAAAGCTGGCTGATAAGGAGTATCATTTGTTCAGAGATGATGACATCCTTGGCATGCTACATAACTGCTGCAAGAACACAAAGTTGGCATTGAACTTGGATACATAGTTTCTCAAGCATTTTTCCATATCAAGGCTACGGCAGATGTAAAATGATGTTAGACTAAAAAAGATCTTCATGATCCCCTTCAGTTTTCTATTGAATTACTGGGAGTGCTTTGTGGCTTGCTTTGCCATGGTGATTTGTATGATGGAACTAAATTTTTGAATGATGGAATGGGAAACAATCATCACTTATGAACAATAATAATCTAGTTCTAGAGAACATTTGTGTTTTCCTTTCCGATTAAAAAAAGTATCCACAAATCATCATAAAAGCATACTAATTTGAAATATATAAGAACTTTGAACCATTCAGTCAAAAATGAAACTTGTGCCACAAAATTGAACAAATTATTAGCAAACAGACTTTCAAAAAATATAAACATTAATAATCAAGTTAATATAATTTACCAATAAGATTTTTGTCTGTAAGCACATCCAACAAAGGATATGTTACCAAATTTACCCAATAATCAGTCAATATCCCAAAAAACATGTAACAAACAACCACACAAATATAACAATTAATTATTAACCACACACGAATTGCATAATGACTCAAACATTAGGGTTAGAGTAACATTGTGTGAACATACTTTAATAGCATTGTGCTCGTTTCTAATTCTGCACTTGCAAGCTACTACCAAGCATGCTTGATTCATTAGTGAGGCCTCTCAAACTTGGCCATGCACCCCTGAGAGGGATGCAATTTCATTTTGAGCTGAGGTTCTAACTACTACGGCTGCCACTGAAGAATTTTGCATGCCATGTTATGAGCACCGAATCTTGTCAATTACCATTTAGCAGACCCCCTAATTTCCTCGTCAACACTCAGAGCATAGCACTCCAAATGGCTCTGCCTCCTTCGCCGAACTTTCTGTGAACATACTTTATATTCTCTATGGATTTACAAATCCCGCTACAGCTCCAATCAAAGGATGATATGCATTCCTTCCCTGCCTAAGCCTTCCACTCACAGTCTTGCAAGAGGAAAAGAGTTCGTGAGTACACTGCTGCACATATTCAGAAGGAAAGAACCAATAGCAGTTCGGAGAAAAAATGAAGCAAACCAGGTGGGGTTTAGCATCACATGTTGCGCTCATCAATGTGATCGACATCTAGTCCGATAAACCAAGCACCAAGGGTTACATCTTCCTCTTATTGCAAATGGGGGAATACCGAACTACATCAAATCTTCCTTTGTAGATGATCTTTTAACCAAAAATGAATCTTTCAAACAAAAAATATTCAATTAGATATCAAGTAGCAATCAAATCTTTAACAAAATAAACCACAAAATATTTACCCCAAATCATAAGCTTCATAAACCACACAAAAAAAATTCAGCAAGGTAATTATTTTTATTTTCAGGCGATCACAGCGAGATGTGATATAAACAACATAATTCAGCCACTTCTATTGGAACAGCACAAAAGAGCTCAAAGGAGGGATGCAAAAAGCATGAATACAACAACTTGAATAGTCGTTCTCAGGTAACAATCATGTATAATCCCAATATAAGTGTAATTGTTTGGTACTTTTTGTGGTTATCCCTTAAGAAATCCAAATATCATTTCTCCAAAGCATAGGAGAGGAGTTGTCAGAATAGATTAAAGGCTTCCAACTTAGTGACTAAATGTAAAGTTTTTTCATAATGATCAAACATACAAAAAAATTAAAGGCTTCTATTTCCATGGTTAAACATACAAAAAAAATTGGAAGCTTTTTCATAATGATCAAAACATCATTTTCAGACTAAAACTTTTAGTCTATCTGAGGATGCATAACCACTTGACTATTCATCAGTCATGTAAATAATATTCAACTAATTGTCATTAGTCATGTAAATAATAATAACTAATTGTCATTAGTACTTAATAGGTATTTGATTTGTAATTTAGTGTCGTCTTTGTTCAAAATGCTATTTGTTACCTGATGAGTTAGGCTTATGCAAAAAAAAGTAGGTGTATACAGAAAGTAATTTATATCATGAATGCTTGCATAGTTTCTTATAACTATGCTATGTAGTTATGCTCATTAGTCATAGGTGTATACAGAAAGTAAGTGTTTTTTCCCAGTGGGAAGCTTTGGGCAGACAAATATAATCACAGAACCTAAGTGATTTCACTTTTGAAATCAAAACGAAAGGGAAAACATCAAATATAATAAAAGTAAAGAAAAACAAAAAAGGGTAGCCAAAATTAATGGATCATGCAATATTAAAATAGTCATGTGCATTGGACATTTTCATAAAGGATATATGTACTTGAACACTGAAGATATTATACCATTATCATATTCTACATTTACTCAGATGGATGACGGTTATCTATATTTGTTATAAAGCACATATGAAATAGGAAACGGGTTGTATCATACAATATGGACTTGAGACACAAATTTCCACAAACCATATAGTGTATATAACTCCTCTAGGAATCTAAGCCTCAATTGCAATGATAGATTTCAGTATAAATCCAAGTTGTACTTAGAGAAGACAGTAAAAAAATGCAATACTACAAATACTTATTCAAGAAATGCTAGGGATTTTGCTTACACTTCATAGCAAGGTGAGGTGTGAAAAGCTTTAGTCCTATATATCATTTCCATGACAATGGTCACAGTAAGGGGTTTGGCAAGTCGGTAAAATAATCCCAATTAAATAACACGTGCATCTTTATGAAGCGACTATCCAAGAAAGCAAAAAAAAATAGATAATTGATAGATATAAAACTGAAATAAAGCTAAGATAAAGTTAGAGATGATCCTACCTATACATATCAATAGAATTTATACGCAAAGTTTGGCTGCTGCTTATAAATTCCAAAAGAATACTCTGAGGGCTGGCACTATTTGCATCAGAATTCTTTTCTTACTTATGAAAGGAAATGATCTTTCTGGTGGTTTCAATCTGGAAAAGTAAACAACTAAAAAATGAATGTAATTCATTGCTTATATGTGTTTCATTATACACAAACATTGGTATCAAAAAATCTGTGAAATTGGCACGGGTTGTGAGCAATAGTCTTTTGAAAGTTCAATATGTACCTGTTTTGCTCAGGAAATAGAGGATCTTCAGTTTCTGTTGCTCGCCCCTTCTTTTGCTCGCAAAAATCTGTGAAACACATGAGAAATATGGGATCTTCAGCTGAAAAAAGGTACATGGATTTACAGAAAGATTTGATAACAATTTTAAACACAAAGATAACTCATGGATTTATAGAAATTTGAACAAAAATTTGATAACACTTAGATTTACAGAACTGAAAGTTCATTATTAACCCAATGAAACAAAAAATTCGCACATACTTTTTTTACCGTTGTTATCAAATTTTTTGCTTAACTTTCAATAGTAATATAGAAATTGGCAAGTGTGTTTCAGTTGTTATCAAATTTTTTGAACTTATATTCCTATTATAAAAAGAATTTCTCTTTGTACTATGGATTTGATAACACATGGATTTACAGAACAAAAAATTTGATAACAATTTTAAACACAAAGATAACACATGGATTTGATAACACATGTACTCAGGGAGTTGATAACACATGGATTTAAAGAACAAAAAATTTGATTAAAATTGTAAACACAAAGATAACACATGGATTTACAGAAATTTGAACAAAAAATTTATAACACATGGATTTACAGAACACATCTATTGAAAGTTCATTATAAACACAAAGAGCCAAAAAATTCACACACACTTTTTTGTAGGTGTTATCAAATTATAAACGGGATCTCAAGAATCGCAATATACAAAAAATGAAATATGACAACTTTGAGGTTGAATTATTTCTAACCCTTGGTATGGTATGAAGTTAATATATTGAATAAACATCAGAAGTATGTAACCAAGGTGAAAAGATTGGCAGGAAAATTTGCCGAAAAATTGAATTTAAACCCTACATTTATTACCATACTCATGAAATCAAAGGATCATACTGGGAAAGGATGCTACTTGAATGAACCAAATGGAAATATGGAGTCGATGATCACGTGAGCTAAATTTTAAAAATGTGCAGAAAGAAAAACTAAACGCTAGCATAGAACTTAATGCAAAATTTTACAAAAAAATGGACACCTCAAAGGCACACATTCAGCATGATTACAAATTATAATAGATCGCATTAAACTATATACCATAATTTACAACAACACCAGAGCAAAAAAACAAAATGCTGGCCAAACATGCAAGAATAACATGATGTTAGAGCATACAGGTTACCGAGGATAACAGAAGTGAAGGGTTCATAACTCTTATTATGAATGCTAGAGAAGTATACCATTCCAAATGAAGTTGGACACAATCCGGCATCCTGAAAATCACATGAACATATTAATTAAGACTTGGTGTTATTTAAGGGTATTGGCATTATTAAGTGAGCCCATCAGCTTGAATAATGTCTGGAATCCAACAGCATTAGACAAATGAAGGAAGTGAGTGATTCTCAAGTGCATGACAGATCTAAGCAAGGAAGTTCTTTGCAAAAAGATTCTTGATTTCTCACTGTGTGCACACAATTATCCACTCAGCTAACTAAATTTGGCCAGCAAAAGATCCAGATAAATCTAAATATTCCCAGGGATTGTGTAAATGAACCGAAACGACGTCCTTTCATTGTGAATAGATTACTCTAAGACATTATACTTATTTTTTCAGCTATAGATTCATTATGTGTAACAAAAACCATTCTTTAAACTAACAATTTTCATCGAGGCATCTTATCAAATACCCAGATCACAAAAAACATCCCAAATGAGAAGGAGATCATCACAAACCTGAGGAACTCCACGGTCAAGAACCCAGCATGCACGTCGAAGATCACAGCAAAAGAGAACCCGGCAAGCTCAGAAATCTCAAAAACATTACAAATTGAAATTAAAGCTCATGAAGGAAGTTATTTGCAAAAATATTCTTACAATGAAATGTCATTTATTACCATTTTTTGTTCTCATTCTAGTGCAATTCTGGTTGTTGTGATGATTCCAAATTGACCCAGGCTCTTGAGAATGCTAAAGAATAGGTCAACATTTTCTGTTTTTGAGTAGTTCACCTCATCTCCCTTTCCTGTATTTGTAAGGCAAAATATGGTCATGTTAGCAAAAAAGCCAATGTTAAAGAAACAGTTGCATACTATTTTGTTGGTGTTTTGTTGCCAGTTTGCATTATACAACACCAACTGGCCAGTTTGAGGTATAGGTTTGCATACTGTTCGGTTGGTGTTTTGTTTCCAGCTTGCATTAAGGCAAAATATGGTCATGTTAGCAAAAAAGACAATGGCAAAAAAGGTTTGAGGTATAGAAACAGTTTGCAATTACTGGAAATAGTAAGCCATCTGTTATTTGCCAGTTGCATTCCTGTATTTGCCAGTTGCATAATTCTATTGTGTTGCATAATCATATCTAATTACCGTTTGTTCTGTTGGTGTTGTTGCTGGAACCATTGGTTGCATGTCAATGAAGAGAGAAATGACAACGATACAAAAACACCTCTAAATGAAAAAAGCTTTGAGGTGCATAATCTTTTACAGAGTGAATGCCATCTGTTATGTGCATTGGCCCCACTCGCCCTATCAATGGGAAGAAACAAACTGGAAAAAAATTTATCCCTTTGCGACTTTTTATTGAGATAATTGAAATGGGAATATGTGAACCTAATCCAATCACCTTGAGATCTCAATCTATGAAAAGGGTAGAGATTAAGATTACATCCGCCATGTGTTGAGATTCCTAACTTTAGATATCCAATTAAGAAATGAACTAATGGAAACAGTAAGCAACAGATTTTGTAATGGCAAGAATTACAAACCACTCTCCAGTTATGAGCTACGAAGTGCATAATTTAGCAATTAGAAATTTTTTCCAACATAAGCATTATAATACCTTTTCCGGACCCACCCCGACATCCCAAACAGTGAAGTTGATGTTCTTATACTCCACAGTTTCCACATTGAAACCTGCATTATGATAGAATCATAAATTTCAAAATTTCGTTGGCAGCCAAATACGAAAATTTTGAAACCTGCATTCTAAAATTTTTTAACATCCACATTGAAACCTGCATTTGAAATGTTAATGCATGAGTTCATTGCATCCACATTAAAACCTGCATTCTAAAAATTTATATATTTGGCTGCTAACGAAATTTTGATTAGGACCTGCATCAACATTTCGAATAAAAAAATTATTTCAAAATTAACATCCACATTCAAACCTGCATTCGAAATGTTGAAGCATGAGGTCATTGCATCCACATTGAAACCTGAATTCTAAAATTTTTGATTAGAACACGAACCTGCATGCTACATCGGGACAAATATCTTCAAAATGGGCATGAGGACTGGGTTCCAATTATGGTTAAAGTTTCAGATTTGAAGGACCTCAAGGGATGAATATAAGAAAAAAAATCCTTTAAGAAACCATGAATACTGATTTTCTGCAATTTTCCAGTGAAGACAAATTGGGGAAATGGTCCCGACAAAGTTGGCCATGCTGTCAAAACATGAATGCATTTGCGCTATGGATTTGTGTTAACTGATTGCCTATGAATTTGTGTTAACCTTCCCCTCGGTCATGAATGCATTTGCGCTCTCTTGCAAGTTTATTTTCACCCAATAATCATGTGTGTAAACGTCAATCCTGATAATAAATCATTCAAAAATGTATATATAAAAACCAAAACTCTTTTATAAATAAATGATAATAACTCTTTAAAAAACAAAAAATCCTGATTTCTTACATCTTATCAGCCTCCCATTAAAACTTCAAAATTCATCATTATATATAGGTGATTCTTTGTTATACCAGTTAACTAAACATTCCCAAGATTCATATGTTGTAGGATTATGTCAACACGAAGAAAAAATATAACAAAAAATCAAGTGAACTGATTACCTACTGGATCTGTGGCATCCTGGAAGACTTTTATGAGCCAATAAGAGAGAGATCAGCCATGGAAGCTAAATAACTTCTTCAAGCCTGGTCAAAAGAGGTGACATGTTATCAAAAATCCTCATGAAGATAAGCCATTTTAGTTATTCTAAAAGTATTAATCTTCGAAAGGCCTTGTCTTTTCCAAGTATATTTTATTCCCGGTAGGTTGAATTCTTTCTAGCTACATGGTCCTTGACTCTGAATCTGCTTTGCCTAAAGGAATATATCTACACCAAAATGTATACATTTGGTTGTCAATGAGATAGTTTATGCAATGTGATATAGCTTCTCATGCCTTATTATATCAATAGCATTTAGACCACTTATGAGCTCTATCAATAACAACACAAATGCATATACATAAGCTTTCTATGTAATATCCTTGTTTGGGTGTACTCTGGTGCCAAATACATGTATTTATGAGGACCACATAATTTAGGAGAATATATCAAATAAGAGCAAATGAAACTATCGGTAATGTGGTTTTGTACATCAATATTCTAATTCTTTCAAGTTTTAACATGTTGGACCTTCTTATTTTTCTTTCAAGTTAGAACTTCCATTTAAAAATATTTATGATTATTCAATTCTCAATTCACATTCAGTTCATATAAACATTGAAATCATGGTACGTTGATAGTCTGATAATCATTAGACATATACGATAATAAATGTCCAACAGAATCAATTATATGTATGCAAATAAAAGGTATTTAAACACTTATGGATCATGCGACTGGCAATTTCCTTTTCAGCAAAGTTACATGCAATTACAGAATAAGGTATGTGAATGTCATGGCAATCCCATTGCACGATGTGCATGTCATGGCAATTACATAATAAGGTATTTAAATACATACGGATCATGTGACTGGCGAATTTGTTTCCAGCAATTGCATCTCCTTTTGAAAATATTGCATCAAGTGAAGTTGCAATCAACCTGTGAAACATTTCAAAGGAAAATCATATGATGCGTGATATCATAAATGAAACTGTCGGTAATGTGGTTTTGTACATCAATATTCTAATTCTTCCAAGTTTTAACATGTTAGACCTTCTTATTTTTCTTTCAAGTTAGAATCTTCCGTTAAAAACCATTTATGATTATTCAATTCTCAATTCACATTCAGCTCATATAAACATTGAATTCATGGTACAATGATAGCCTAATAATCATTAGACATCTACGATAATAAATATCCAACAGAATCAATTATATGTATGCAAATAAAAGGTGGTTAAACACTTATGGATCATGCGACTAACAATTTCCTTCAAGACTATTTAAACACTTAGGCATAACCTGAAGAATTAAGCACCACCTTCAAGACTATGCTACTTAAGCTTATTATCAACATAAAGGTGGATTGTGGAGAACTTGTACTCACTTCTTTATAAATAGTGCCGTTATCTATAAAAGAAGTTGATTTTTTGACCAAAACATGGCAATTAAATGAAAACTAACAAAATTGATCATTTCAGCATTCAACTACTTAGTGTGCAAAAGCAATTTAAATTAGTGAAAGACTAAGATACTGATAAAAAAAGATAATATTCGAGTTAAGATAAAGGAACTCTTACCTTTCTTTTATTATTCGGGAACTGAGGTAACCTGTTCAATTTTTCTTTGTTTTTGTTTGACATCCAAGTTTTTTGACACACAAACTGCATCTGTTTCTTCTTGCCAACAAATTAAATTTGTTTCCTGCTACTATAAGGACAGTAGAAGAAAAGCATTTCCTATTCATAATAATTGAAGAAAATTATTCACAATGTTTTCTGCATTATTATATGTTTCTCGACCTCAGATATAATACATGTATCTTGCACATATATTTGTAAAAATGTCTATGTACTATCCATGTTCTGCCTTCCTTCCAAGCCTTTATCTAGAACTATGGATGAAAACAAATTGGATGCAGGGCAGATATAGTTATCATCATATTTGTCTCCGGATTCTTTTAGCAGTTAAAGATCCAGATACAAATATTCCAAATTCACATTTTATCTTGACAACCATTTAGTCAGATATTGATTCAGATATGGACCTTATATGGATATTTGTCAAACATTAGTCAGATATGACAAAAAGCTTAAGGAAGAAGATATTTACAGGACAAAAAATTTTATATGCATTAATTCAATTCAGAATATTTTATATGCATTAATTCAATTCACAAAAAATTTCAAGTTAGCTTGCATTTGCTAACCACCAAACCTGAAGGGGAATTATCTTCTTTGAACATATTATAATTCACATATAGGTCTTCATGAATCAACACAAAATCTAAGAGATGGAGATAATTCACATATAATTCACATATAATTCACATATAGAACCCTAACCCAAAATCTAAGAGATGGAGATGATCAACACAAAATCAGAACTGGATATAACACAAAATCAGAACCCTAACCCTGAATCTGCTTGGAAATAACACAAAATCAGAAACATTCGAAGCCCTAATCTCAAAAATCAACAGATCTAAAAGGTAATACTAATAATCATCAAGCTAACCTGATCCTCGTACAAAATCAGAACCCTAACCTCACGATCCATCCTCACTCCGCGGGATCGAGCTTCTCCCCGATGCTGGTGAGCACGTGGCGCAGATCAGAAACGGTGATGACCTTGGGTAGGGTTGCCGATATGAGCGGAATAGGGGAGGAGATGAGGCATGAGAAGGGAGGAGAGGCAAAGGGGTTTTTTTTGAGAGGCAGCGGGGGTTTTTTAGCGCTGATGTGGGGGGGCGAGGAAGCATGAGAACTGAGGAGATGCAGTAGGGTTTTTTTTTGCGAGGCAGCAGGGGTTTTTTTAGCGTTGAATTGTTTTCGGGATTTAGCGCTGATTTGTTTTTCCCTCCCCAGAATTTAATTTCCCCCCAAAATTTTGTTTCAAATTTAAAATTTCAATCTCAATTTCTCTTCACTTATCCAATTTCTCTTATCTTATCCAATTTCTCTTATCTTATCCAATTTCTCTTAACAACAACCCTCATATATACCCAATTTCTCAACTCTTATCCAAAAACTCTTATCCAATAACCCATGATAACATCCCTGTTTTATAATATAGATATACTAGTCATAACCCGTGCCCGCGGGCACGGTTCATTTAAGATTTCCTCCCGCGAAATCTTTGTTCCCAAAAAAATTATTTCCATAGCCAAAATTTAAAAGAACAACAAATTAGCGTAAAAATATTTAGTGGAACGTGCCCCTTCGGCACGGGCACCTTTGGCCCAGAACAACAAATACGGCACAGGCGCCTTCGGCGTGGAAAAGCAAATACGGCGCAAGCGCCTTCGGCACGAAACAACAAATTCGGTGCAGAATAACGCGCGAACGCCTTCGGTGCGGAACAACAAATTCGACGCGGATGCCTTCGACACGGAACAACTAATTCGGCGTGGAACAACACGCGCGTGCATTCGGCACGGAACAACAAATTAGGCGCGGGTGCCTTTGGCGCGGAATAACAAATTAGCGTAAACAAATTGTGCGGGTGCCGTTGGTTGGCATGGAACAACACTGGAGTGCATTCGGTACGAAACAACAAATTCGACGCGGGCGCATTTGGCGCGGAACAACAAATTTTCGTAAAAAAATTACGCGGGCGCCTTTGACATAGAACAACAAATTAGAGTAAAAAAATTTGGGGCGCCTTTTTAACAAATTCGACGCGGGCGCCTTCCGTTGACACGGAACCACAAATTCGAAGTGGAACAACAATTCGGCGCAGGCACCTTTGGCGTGGAACAACAAACGGACCAACAAATTAGCGTAAAAATTTGGGTTGCTGTTTTAACAAATTCGGCGCGGGCGCCGTTTGTTGGCATGGAACAACGCGCGAGCGCATTCGACATGAAACAACAAATTCGGTGCGGGCACCTTTGGCGGGGAAGAACAAACCCAAGTTAGCGTAAAAATATTTAGCGGGCGCCTTCGGTGCTGAACAACAAACCAAAGTTAGCGTAAAAATATTTAGCGTTCCACGCGGAACAATGCGCGGGCGCCTTCAGCGCGGGCGTTGTTTGTTGGCGCGAAACAACAAACCCAAGACACTTTTAATTTCAAATTTTTGGTTCCCAAGACACTTTTCCCACAAAATTTAATATCCACAATCTTTTCCAATACACTTTTAATTTCAAAGTTTGGTTCCCAAGACACTTTCCCCCTAAAAATTTAGGTTTTCCAATTAAAATTTTCACAAAATCCAATCTCAACCATTGATTTACCACGATCAAATCTCAGCCACTCTTTATCTTTTCTTAGTCAGCCCTAAAATTCAAAAAATGTTGTCAAATGTATAATAGAAGATAGTCATAACCCGTGCCCTACGCGCACGGTTCATTGAAGATATTTCCCCTAAAAATCTTAGTTTCCCTAAAATTAAAGCGCAATAACTGTTAATTAGTTCCCTTAAAAATTTTAGTTTCACCAAAATTTACTACCCATAAAACAATAGTTTCCTCCAAATTTAACGTGCGCCTTAAAGGATGATTCATGTAACCCCTCAAAATCTTGGATCGGCTAATTTGAAACAAACAACAATAATTAAAGCACAATAATTGTTAGTTAGTTTCACTCAAAAAAAATTTCTCACCAAACTTTAGTTCCATCATTTATTTAAAATATTCCTACCTCAAAATCTAGGATCCCCTAATTTTAAACGAACATGAATAATTGAAGTGCAGTAATTGTTATTTAGTGCCCCCCAAATTTTATGTCTGTCCAAAATTTATTCCGTTCAGATTTAGTTTTCCCCACAAAATTTTTAAAATTTTAGTTTCTGCTTAAATTTAGTTCCCCCAAAGAATTTCGTTTCCCTCAAAATAATTTCACCCAAAATTTAGTTCCATCCAAATTTAGTTCCCATATATTTTAAGATTTTGCCGTAAAATTTACACAAACTCTCATTCTAAATTGTGGTTTCCCTCACAAAATTTTGGTTTCCCCCAAAAAAATTTGGGATGAAATTTTTGAGGACAAATTTCCACACTAAATTTTTTCATAGGAACAATACTCGTAAATAGATATGATTTAAAAATTTTAGATAGTTAAATTTATTGCAAAAATATCTTTTTCGGCCAATTTAGTTCATAAACTATATGAATATAGCCTAATTCAAATGAATTTATAAAGACTTGTGCAAAGTTGTAACTTGTAATTGGAATGAGTAATCCTATTCTACAAAAGACCATTTGATGTTCTCGATGTTAACATCATCACGTCATCACTAAGTAGGTAGGATAAACATGTTCTGATTGTCAAGCCAGTAAGATCGCATAGTTTATTCATATGCCTGTATTCATATGCATGCACTATCATTGCTTCCTAAAAACAGATACATACATAGACCTATTCATATCGATACTGCCGAGGCTTGTGACCTTGATTATACACATTTACTAATTATAATGGCACTGCCAATTGCTCTAAAAACTATATCATAGAAAATTTACACGATGGATCCAATTTTAAACTGATCTAAAAACTACAATAATGAAATGACATCTGCAATTGCTTGGTATTTGATTACTAAAGAACATCCTCTATTTTATGGAAGGAACTTCCATGATCACTGAACATATGAATGCATCATAACACACAATAGAATATCATAGCTGCATCTTTCAAAGATCATGAAAACCACAGTTCCTTTAAGTTCACATAAGATATGTCCGATTGTTCAGAAGTTTAGCAGTCAAAATTTAACCTACAATTAAAATAAACAATCATTCCATGGATTCAGGTTGTTCACATGACATTCATACATATACGTTCACATGACATTCATACGTATACATATTTTTATCGTAAGTTCTCTTTCATGTCAAAAGAATGTTCAATATACAACGCAATCATATCGAAAGGCCAAGAAAATGAGCAAAGTTTGTGTATTTTGTCTCCTAACCAACTTCAGCCAATGTCTTTGAGTTCATCATCTTGCCCAAAGGATCATCGGTTCAAGATTTCAACAAAGCTACGTGTCTTTGAGCAATGCTTGATTTTGAATGGAAACACTTCAATCTCTTCTCAAAAAGTTGATATTTGAATGGCAAACCTGCAAGATTCTGAGTTAAACACAAAGCTGATATAGAATCAATCATAAGAAATATAAGAATGTAGTGATGTTTAATAAATATAAGCTAATATAGAATCAATCATTCTGAGTTAATGATTCTTGCTGTATCATAAGAAATATAAGAAATCCCCTTTCATTTTGTTCTGATTGCTCATGAAGTGATCGGAGTTCTTCACATTCTGATACATTTATTGAGGGTGTTGTTTTCTTCTTACAGAGAATATCTACAAAAACAGGCTTCCTGCTATGTATTGAAACTCACTGCAAATTTGATTTGTAGTGTGAACTCTCAACAAAATATATTGCACTTGCATGGAGTATGATACATGATAAACTATGATTGTAAGAACATACGTTATATGCACATGCTTTACTTGATAAAAGGTAATTTTGATATATAACTTACTGACATGGGATTGCAGCGTCTCCCCATCAGAACATACATTATATGCAATTATGCATGATGCATCCTCTTTATTTATAACGGCTGCATTTAGTGACATCTCCAATTCATTTATTTTTGTCTCATATGTTATCCCCACCCAATTGTGAACAATTAAAAAGTTAAGATATTTTGCACTTATCTCAATTTAGTGTTCTATTCTCCTAGTATTTCTTAAAAAAAGCTGTAGCTTTTGTAAATAATTCCAATTCGAAAACAATTCAAATCTCAAGACATATGCATAAAAATGCCATCTTTCAAGGTAATTTCAAGCTCTAAATTGTAATTTCAACTGTAAAGCTGTAAGTTACCTCTAAAACTGCATAAAGCTGTAAAGCTCTAAACTGCATAAACCTGTAAGTTCTAAACTGTAATTTCAAGCAAATATATCAAAAATTACTCAATAATTTCCAGCAGCATTGGGAAAAAAATTTACCTCTCAAGGTGAAAAGATGGCCGCGACGGCGTTCGGATTCTCAAGGGCGGTGCAGAGGCGGTGCAGAGGGTGAGATAGAGGCGATGGTTCTTAAAGTTGCCAATGTCAATGAAGGTGCTCAGGCAACCTAACACATCATCGATTCATCACCAGTTAGCACCTAATCCTAACAACTGCCTGCATACATACCTGGCTAGAAAATTATAGCAGCCGCAGTGTTCTGCTCATTAGATATCCATATCGAGAAATCATCTTTGTCCAGAATCAGATGACATTGCCATGTCCATTTCACTGCTCACGATCTGGCAAACTGAAAACATTGACCCAAGTTCTCTAGCTAATCTACCAAAGATCCAAATTCTTGACCCAAAAAAAGAAACATAACAATTCCAGCAAAAAAAGAATTAGGTCTGTAAAGTATAGTCTAATCCTGATATGTACAATCATTTCTAGAACTTAGAGGAAGACTTGAAACATGAAATCTGATAGAAGACTAGTAGTTTTTTCAATTTACAGGATCAGTATGGATATGGTAGTATGATACAATTCAAACAAAAAACCCCACATAGATCAACGGAACTGTCAGCAACCCCAAAAACTCTGCAGAAATCTCTCTCCAACTAAATAACCATATTGAACTTCCTACTTATACAGTACAACCCATGATACAGATTAAGATGATCCTGCTTACCTTAATCATTTGTTTTGTATGAGTACTGTGTAATATCATACAGCCACAATCCAGGAAACAGCCTCTTCAAGAAATAATAACAATTGATTAAGAAATGACCAATAACATCTAACATGAATGATAGGAATTGAGGAAAACTATATTTTTTCATGAAAACAGTCGATCAATGAGATAATGGCTGCACATTATGTGTTCAGTTACAGGTTGAACACATATGGGCAACATTAAAAACAAAAATTTTGTTTGTAGAAACACATATGTGAAACACATATGGGAAATAGGGATCTTCAGTTGCAAGATTGCATCCAGAAAATAGAACTACCATTGACGCACTTGCCAGAAAATGAAATGTGCACATATTGTTTCTTCAACTGTTTCAGCTGACCACGTATCCCTGTTAAGCTTCATAATCAAAACACAACAATATAAAAAATAAACAAATAAGTAAAATCAGAATCCAATAAAAATATTCATCTATCAAATGCAAAAGGCAACATCTATAATTAGTGCACTACATAGAAAATTGTTCACAACAAAGATGTTTACAGACGCGAGATTATCATTATTGTTCTTATACAATCATAATAGCGAACATCTAACAAAAAATAGTAACCATCTCTAACCCACAAAATATACAAAGCCAACACCACCAAAATAATAGTTGCCACATCCGACTTGGTACAAAATTGAAGGAATACACATGTGATTCACTCAATTAAAATTTAAGGAAGCTTTGCCTAAGCAATGGGAGGAGGCTAAGAAATCAAAGGAGTAAATATTTACAATCTCTATCAATTAAAATTTTCTTCTCCCTGCTCTTTGTTAGTTCACCAAATTATTTGCTTTTGCTAATTCCAAAACTCTTAATACATTCAAAATTTCAAAAATTCTGTGATTTCGTATCAGAATTTTCTTAATGCCTAAAAAATTTCAAAAATAACACTTGTAAAAATACCTTACAAAAATTTCAAAAAATTCTTAATACCTTCCAAAAAATAACTTTTGACTAATACATTTCAAAAATAACTCTTGCTTAATACCTTCCAAAAATTCTTAATTCTTAATACCTTTCAAAAAATAACATTTGCAAGATATTAAGCCTATATATCAACCGAGCTTTTAGCAGTGAGGATACAAAATTTTCCCCTTGTAGGAGGGCATGCGTTCGAATCACACGACAGAGGGCAAGTGGAGCTTTCAAATAAAAAGACACAAGGGCCCAAATTCACCACACTTTTATGTTTTGTGACCCACACAGGCTACAACCGTTCCTAGAGGCGCATTGTGATTCAGGCATAGAAAGAACAACAATTTATCCTCCCAAATGTGATCGGGCCCAGGAGAAGTAGGATTTTGTGGTGGTTTTCCCAGTATGAGTTTTGTAAGCATACAAACCATTCTTAAAATTTAAAAGAATAATAAAATCCCTGTGTTTTAATGGATTTGATAGTATAACCTTCGGACGGGAAAAAAAATTATTCACTGTATTTCCTACCTAGAATTTGTGTAGATTAAAATTCTAACAGAATCCCACGTAAAGCAATTTGCCTTAGTTCATTCCAATCATTTCCATGATGATCCTTCCAATACAATTGAGTAAGAGACATCAGCAGGCAAATAATGCATCAAATTTAAACAAAGATCTAATCCAGCGATTCAATCAAATTTCATGTTGATTTCATTCTAGTTCAAATAAGGCAAATAAGGCATCAAATAAATGCATACCAGTCATATGTCATATCTCAAAGCTTATTCGTAGTTCCTGTACAGTCTTTGCAGGTCCATTTGAACAACCTGTCTTCGAAAGGAAATATCGGTTCCGCATTTTGCTTGTTAAGTATTCTGTGTCCTGTAAAGGAAAAAAATCTGATAGAAGATATATAGATTTGTCCATTCTCTATCATTATATTTGCAAATTGTTCCGTTTCATATACAACTAATTCTCTGGATGAAAGCTCTACAAAATATTCCCTTAGCATCAGTTCCAGACCATTTCTCAAAACAAAAACAGAATTTAAAGAGGATGAAAAAATGACAGAGAAAAGGGTGTGCATCATTATATTTCAGTTTTTTCTCTGCTTAAAGGGAGGGACACAACTGTCAACCTGATTCGCAAGACAGAGATTTGGTAAATCTGCAAGCAAATACGCTTAACCCTTGTAATTACTTAAATTATCCATATTAAAATATAAATTCTTACCAGTTTTAACACTATGTAGCAAGTTTGTGTTTGTGTTTGGTTTGTATAGTTGCAACCGAACAACTTTGAACTCTTCAATCTTTTGACCCCTCTCTACAATGTCTCTCAATTTCCCAGTTCCCACTGAAGAATATTTGAATGTTCAAATTTGGTGATGCTTCCAAGTCTGAAACTAAATTTAAGACAGATTTAAAATTTAATAACATTATGGCAACCCTGTAAAATCTGCCCTAAAAATGAGATTGTAAATTAGTATCAAATGTCTAAAAAATGAGAATGTAAATTAATGAAACTGTAATTAATGAGACTGTATATTAATGAGACTGTATATTACCAAATATCTTATAGATCCTTGTCAAATTCCTTTGGGTGATCTGTAATTAACAAACACATAGATGAAAGATTGGGTAACCTAAAACACCCAAGTGCAATTTTTTTCACAAGTTCTGGTTTCTTTCCAAGAATTTCATGTTCTTAACAATGGTTTCTCTTTTAGGCCACATGAGCATTAAGTCTAAATGCCCTGGATTCTCATTAAGGCCACATGAGCATTAACTCAAGAAATGTTAATTGGTTATGTGATCACTTGGGACTTATGAAGTGCAGGGCTTGAAAAAACTGAACTGGGGAGCAGGAAAACTAACCTGGGGCTTGAAAAAACCTGTCCAATAATTCAAATGTAACACAAAGATTAAGCCAAGAGAATTTAGCCAATCAAAATAAAAATTATCAAAGAGACAGATCACAGTTAAGCATTAGAAAGAAGCAAAAATCTGCAAAGACCACATACCGAATGGAATAGTAAAAATTAACGAACCTGGGGATCAAAATTGATTAATAAAAAATTGTTAACGAACCTGGGGATCAAAAATGTCAGGAACGGCGAAGCATTTAGTTCAGAAAATTTTTATTTCAAATACCTTATCCCAAGTTTATTTCAGAAAATGTAGGGTACGTCGAAGCATTGGTTTCAGAAACTCTAGGGAACAAAATTAGGAAGTTAAAATTAGCAAAATTCTCTTGGGCTCAGGTAAAAATTAGCAAAAATTAGCAAATTTCTCCAAGTTGATCAGAGAGAGAGAGAGAGGAGACTACCCGAGGCCTTCGTAAGTTGTGGGCGGAAGAAGAAATGGGAGTTAAGAACCAATTGTACCCCTATAGTTTTTCTTCTCAAAAATAATATGGTCCCCTAGTCATGCATTAAGTCAAACACATAGTTAGCATCAAATAGTAATCAATACACAGCTTTAAGATAAAACCGAGTGAAATTGACTTGATGAGATGTGATGATACTTGCATCTCTATCGAAAATGATGAACTTCATGCTCGTCATCCCCACATCATGTACTCAGCATATTTCAATATTGCCAATAATAGACCATTTTAAATAAATAAACTCTCATCCCTATTCCCCTTACCTATCAATTCATCGATCCGTTATTGATCTCAACTTCACTCCATCAATGACTATTGAAATCATATAAGAAAATTTGTGTTTACATGGAGAGGTAACAAATCTTCACACTACCATATATGTTGATTCTATCAAATATGTATCCTTTCAATATGTCATTATTCATTTCATATGCAAATATATATTAGGTGCTCTCAATTGATTTATCACTTTGCAAATGCCTACTTCAAAGAGAATATATAGGTTGGTTTTCAAATAGCAGCAACTCAATTCATATAACCCCATAAATTTCATAAAACGACACTGAAAGTTTTGCTTGGGCTATTAAAAAGAACAAAAGTATTTACAGTGACATAGCATGAAGAAAAGCTACAATTTTATAAACTATGGTGGAGAAAATCTATGGAGGAGATAGCAATGGGTATTTACAGTGACATAAAAAACACAATCCAATAACAAAGTCTCATTAACCAGTCTCATAATTCCAGAGTTGTTATATGAAAATTGAAAAAAAAGGATATGAGATCATATTACCCGTACCAACCAATAAAAATTCATTTACCTGATATCACTAAAAATAGGAAGTTGACAACATGATTAGTAAATGATTTACCTCCAAATATGAGTCGTTTTGAGATGCCAATAGGATTAGCTCAGCATAAAGCTCAGGAAATCTGGAAGTTGAATCTACTGCAAAAGCCTAATTATGATTATATTATTTTTTAAATAAATTCATGAAGAATGTTAATAATAATGGGGCTTTAACACTTTCAGCTCCAGAAAATAATTCCTTCTCAATCCGGTGACCCATCTGAAAAGTGTAAACATGAACCATCACCATGTGAAAAGTGTAGTTCATGATTTCAATTTCTGATTTCATTCGGAGTAATTTAAAATTTATACAAATTTGGTCTGTGTTTATCAAAAATACTACTCAACATGATGCAAAGGTAATTGAACTATTGTTGTGCTAAATTTAAAGAGTGAAACTTGGATTTAGACTTACTGCAAAAGAGCATGATTTTAGGCGGATCCATGTAATCGAGAAAAGGAAGCATACCATTGAAACGACTCATTCCGCTGGAGAGATTCTACGTTGGGCCAAGGATCTTAACAATGACGTATCACATGTTCTCTCATGAGGGTGAAGCACTGAATCCTGGAGAAAAACATAAACATATAAAGAAAACATGAAGAATGTGCAAGTGCTCAAACTCGCCAATCACCAGTTTGTAAGGAGCAAATAAAGCGAAGCCAAAATTCAATTTTTTCCCAAGAAAACAAAAAATACCTTTGAAATAATTCTAGGTGCATGTCAGGCTCAGTCCAGCAGCACTCAGAGCATTTGCACCTCCTTATACCTGATTACAACCTAAATTTAGAAAGCCAAATTAATTCCTCAATTTGGTTCCAAATAAAAAATGAGAGCAGAATTAACAAAATAGACCACCAAGCTCATGCTTCTGATCAATACATTCGGTATCGTTCCTCCCAATTCTAAAATTTGATTTAAAGACTAACATTCTAGATCATTCATCCACATTCGTGTAATAATGTCCTGTATTTCATCGTTCGATGGTCATATTTGACACTAATTCATCCAAGCAGAGGTTTAATTGACGCAACCAAAGAACTTATCATCTCAATCACTTCCCTTCTCCATATTTATAAAGGACATTAACTGATGTATTATGCTTCCAAAGATATCACAAAAATCACAAAAAAACTTATAAACTCTAATGTCCAAAATGAGAATTACAAACGACATGAACAGTTGGTTGTAATTAACATTCCACTACATGAACATTTGGGGACAGATTATGGGTTTTGTTGGATGTAAAATGTGCACATATGAGTTTCAGACTTCACCGTGATGTGTTTCTTCCCAAAAAATTGTCACATGTTTACAACCTGAGTTGTGAACTACCAGCATCAATTAAATTATTTAATGAACTATGTTATAGAAATGCACCAAGGTTAAACTTTTTAAAGTTCATGGTTAATTGGAAGATGAAAGTATAGAAGAGATATTAGTCTGCACTGTCTCTAATGATATTTATGCTATTGATGCCCTGAACTTTTGCAAGCTGGATAATACACCCCACCATGCTCGTAGCACTATTTTGCATAATAGTATCTCCTAGATTAATCCACACGAATGATGAAAAAATAGCAAATAAAGGGAAACACATAAGATGAACATCAACACAAACATATTCATTTGCCAGATTTTAGCTTAATGAAGTCATCAAGCATTAATAAAGCTGTCAACGGCCAAAAATGTAAGTCTGCCAGGTATTCGCTTCTTTCATAATGTAAGTCTACCAAGTCCCTGTGAAATGTTTTTGGCATCGGCCAAAAATTTATCATTGAATAGCACGGGAAACCTAAGAAACCGCTAAGAAACGGAGACGATGGAAACTAAATCAATGAACTGCTGAAGAATATCAAAAGAAAGGATGAAATATGCTACTAATGCACATGCATTGAAAACAAATACATATATCTAAAATACCAGAAGATGGATGAGATTTTATGACCCAATAACCAACTGAGAGGCCTTTCACTGCAGAACCATTGGGCATATCCTTAATAAAAGCATAAGGTAACCGTACATAAATCATCAGATAAGTTTGAAAACAAATTTTGCACGTTGGTTGCTTGGGATACTTTTGTCAAGTAAACAACTTGAGGCTGCCTCAGTAGTAATGCCATTATTGTTTATTGTGGATTATCAAAGAACCATCATTTTCCAGCTAAATAACTATTGTCTGTTCTTAAAACTTCATGCATATGATTTTAATAAGTGAAGTTAGCTAGGCAAATGCAGTACTATATTAAATAACATAATTCAAAAAAATGTGATACTCCATTAAATGAATACTTAGATGGACTTAATGTCCATAAGATGTAAGATCATGAACTTTGTCCCCTCCCTAAATAAAAAATGAAACAGTAGTTAAACTACTTTTATCGAGTCATGCCAATAATACATTAGAGCAGCATATCCCTTGTTGGTTACTTCATCATGAATCAGGGTGCAAAGTGTAAACTTGTCTCATGAACTTCTAAACTTTCAGAAAGTTGGCCTTTTTGAAAAACCTCCTCTGAATTTAAAAAAATTTAGCTTCATTCAGGCATTTCTCCAAACAGCTGAAATACATTGAAGAGACAGAAAGAGACCCCATAAAGCATGCAATCAAACAACTAGAGTGCAAGGATTTTATTGAAGCATAAAAGATTTCTATTGATGCTAAATAAAATGTAGATAAATGGAACAAATGTGAGTTTAATTTGCAAGACTATATGTCACATTGGATGCTTTCTCCTATAGGCTGAATACTCTCCTTTCTCTGAAATAAATGCAAGAAAACTCTCAGATAATCAAGTAGATGACCATATCAAAGTAGATGAAACAAAATTCTTTGATTATATTGAATTATTGGTGAGAGGAGACAAATGAAACCTTATAGACAAATGAATCTTGAAACCTGAAACCTTCTTCATGATACCTTGATCTTAACCCCCGAATCATGAATATCCGCGTGCTTTTTGTTAGGGATTTTACCTTCAGAGATGGTGTTGCATTTGATGATCTAGCCCTCTCAAACTATTTTGGAGATCGTCACGCGTTGAGAGGGCTGACAGCCTTCAGAGATGGCAAGTGAGGATGAGAGGGCTGGAAAGCTTTGATTTCACGCGTCAATGGCGGAGGAAAAAGGCTAGAAAGCTTCAAACTTTTAACCTCTTCTTCTTCCCTTCCTCGTCTTCCTCTTCTTCTTCCCTTCAGGGGGGAGAGAGAGAGAGATCGAAACTTTTTTGGGGGCAGGCCACAGGGATGCAGGGAGAGAGAGCGAGGGAGAGAGATCCCCAGGTTTGGGGGGCTGCCCAATAAGAGAGAGAGAGAGAGAGAGAGAAGAGGGGCCAAATTTTCGCGCAGAGAAGTGGTGTTGCCGTGGTTTGTAGGGGTGTTTTGCAGCAGAGTGTTCCCCCAAATTTTTCATTTCAAAATCAAATTTCAAATTTCAAAATTTCCCCCCAACATACAAACCTTACCCAATATATCATATCAATTTCTCATATGCAATTTCTCAAATTCAAAATCTTATCCAATAACCCATGATACAAAATCTTATACAAACATATCCAAATTCCCTTATCCATTTTCTCTTATCCATTTTCTCATAACCAATTTCTCTTATACAAAAACTCTTATCCAATAACCCATGATAACATCCCTGTTTTATAATATAGATATATATATATATATATATATATATCTATATTATAAAACAGGGATGTTATCATGGGTTATTGGATAAGAGTTTTTGGATAAGAGTTGAGAAATTGGGTATATATGAGGGTTGTTGTTAAGAGAAATTGGATAAGATAAGAGAAATTGGATAAGATAAGAGAAATTGGATAAGTGAAGAGAAATTGAGATTGAAATTTTAAATTTGAAACAAAATTTTGGGGGGAAATTAAATTCTGGGGAGGGAAAAACAAATCAGCGCTAAATCCCGAAAACAATTCAACGCTAAAAAAACCCCTGCTGCCTCGCAAAAAAAAACCCTACTGCATCTCCTCAGTTCTCATGCTTCCTCGCCCCCCCACATCAGCGCTAAAAAACCCCCGCTGCCTCTCAAAAAAAACCCCTTTGCCTCTCCTCCCTTCTCATGCCTCATCTCCTCCCCTATTCCGCTCATATCGGCAACCCTACCCAAGGTCATCACCGTTTCTGATCTGCGCCACGTGCTCACCAGCATCGGGGAGAAGCTCGATCCCGCGGAGTGAGGATGGATCGTGAGGTTAGGGTTCTGATTTTGTACGAGGATCAGGTTAGCTTGATGATTATTAGTATTACCTTTTAGATCTGTTGATTTTTGAGATTAGGGCTTCGAATGTTTCTGATTTTGTGTTATTTCCAAGCAGATTCAGGGTTAGGGTTCTGATTTTGTGTTATATCCAGTTCTGATTTTGTGTTGATCATCTCCATCTCTTAGATTTTGGGTTAGGGTTCTATATGTGAATTATATGTGAATTATATGTGAATTATCTCCATCTCTTAGATTTTGTGTTGATTCATGAAGACCTATATGTGAATTATAATATGTTCAAAGAAGATAATTCCCCTTCAGGTTTGGTGGTTAGCAAATGCAAGCTAACTTGAAATTTTTTGTGAATTGAATTAATGCATATAAAATATTCTGAATTGAATTAATGCATATAAAATTTTTTGTCCTGTAAATATCTTCTTCCTTAAGCTTTTTGTCATATCTGACTAATGTTTGACAAATATCCATATAAGGTCCATATCTGAATCAATATCTGACTAAATGGTTGTCAAGATAAAATGTGAATTTGGAATATTTGTATCTGGATCTTTAACTGCTAAAAGAATCCGGAGACAAATATGATGATAACTATATCTGCCCTGCATCCAATTTGTTTTCATCCATAGTTCTAGATAAAGGCTTGGAAGGAAGGCAGAACATGGATAGTACATAGACATTTTTACAAATATATGTGCAAGATACATGTATTATATCTGAGGTCGAGAAACATATAATAATGCAGAAAACATTGTGAATAATTTTCTTCAATTATTATGAATAGGAAATGCTTTTCTTCTACTGTCCTTATAGTAGCAGGAAACAAATTTAATTTGTTGGCAAGAAGAAACAGATGCAGTTTGTGTGTCAAAAAACTTGGATGTCAAACAAAAACAAAGAAAAATTGAACAGGTTACCTCAGTTCCCGAATAATAAAAGAAAGGTAAGAGTTCCTTTATCTTAACTCGAATATTATCTTTTTTTATCAGTATCTTAGTCTTTCACTAATTTAAATTGCTTTTGCACACTAAGTAGTTGAATGCTGAAATGATCAATTTTGTTAGTTTTCATTTAATTGCCATGTTTTGGTCAAAAAATCAACTTCTTTTATAGATAACGGCACTATTTATAAAGAAGTGAGTACAAGTTCTCCACAATCCACCTTTATGTTGATAATAAGCTTAAGTAGCATAGTCTTGAAGGTGGTGCTTAATTCTTCAGGTTATGCCTAAGTGTTTAAATAGTCTTGAAGGAAATTGTTAGTCGCATGATCCATAAGTGTTTAACCACCTTTTATTTGCATACATATAATTGATTCTGTTGGATATTTATTATCGTAGATGTCTAATGATTATTAGGCTATCATTGTACCATGAATTCAATGTTTATATGAGCTGAATGTGAATTGAGAATTGAATAATCATAAATGTTTTTTAACGGAAGATTCTAACTTGAAAGAAAAATAAGAAGGTCTAACATGTTAAAACTTGGAAGAATTAGAATATTGATGTACAAAACCACATTACCGACAGTTTCATTTATGATATCACGCATCATATGATTTTCCTTTGAAATGTTTCACAGGTTGATTGCAACTTCACTTGATGCAATATTTTCAAAAGGAGATGCAATTGCTGGAAACAAATTCGCTAGTCACATGATCCGTATGTATTTAAATACCTTATTATGTAATTGCCATGACATGCACATCGTGCAATGGGATTGCCATGACATTCACATACCTTATTCTGTAATTGCATGTAACTTTGCTGAAAAGGAAATTGCCAGTCGCATGATCCATAAGTGTTTAAATACCTTTTATTTGCATACATATAATTGATTCTGTTGGACATTTATTATCGTATATGTCTAATGATTATCAGACTATCAACGTACCATGATTTCAATGTTTATATGAACTGAATGTGAATTGAGAATTGAATAATCATAAATATTTTTAAATGGAAGTTCTAACTTGAAAGAAAAATAAGAAGGTCCAACATGTTAAAACTTGAAAGAATTAGAATATTGATGTACAAAACCACATTACCGATAGTTTCATTTGCTCTTATTTGATATATTCTCCTAAATTATGTGGTCCTCATAAATACATGTATTTGGCACCAGAGTACACCCAAACAAGGATATTACATAGAAAGCTTATGTATATGCATTTGTGTTGTTATTGATAGAGCTCATAAGTGGTCTAAATGCTATTGATATAATAAGGCATGAGAAGCTATATCACATTGCATAAACTATCTCATTGACAACCAAATGTATACATTTTGGTGTAGATATATTCCTTTAGGCAAAGCAGATTCAGAGTCAAGGACCATGTAGCTAGAAAGAATTCAACCTACCGGGAATAAAATATACTTGGAAAAGACAAGGCCTTTCGAAGATTAATACTTTTAGAATAACTAAAATGGCTTATCTTCATGAGGATTTTTGATAACATGTCACCTCTTTTGACCAGGCTTGAAGAAGTTATTTAGCTTCCATGGCTGATCTCTCTCTTATTGGCTCATAAAAGTCTTCCAGGATGCCACAGATCCAGTAGGTAATCAGTTCACTTGATTTTTTGTTATATTTTTTCTTCGTGTTGACATAATCCTACAACATATGAATCTTGGGAATGTTTAGTTAACTGGTATAACAAAGAATCACCTATATATAATGATGAATTTTGAAGTTTTAATGGGAGGCTGATAAGATGTAAGAAATCAGGATTTTTTGTTTTTTAAAGAGTTATTATCATTTATTTATAAAAGAGTTTTGGTTTTTATATATACATTTTTGAATGATTTATTATCAGGATTGACGTTTACACACATGATTATTGGGTGAAAATAAACTTGCAAGAGAGCGCAAATGCATTCATGACCGAGGGGAAGGTTAACACAAATTCATAGGCAATCAGTTAACACAAATCCATAGCGCAAATGCATTCATGTTTTGACAGCATGGCCAACTTTGTCGGGACCATTTCCCCAATTTGTCTTCACTGGAAAATTGCAGAAAATCAGTATTCATGGTTTCTTAAAGGATTTTTTTTCTTATATTCATCCCTTGAGGTCCTTCAAATCTGAAACTTTAACCATAATTGGAACCCAGTCCTCATGCCCATTTTGAAGATATTTGTCCCGATGTAGCATGCAGGTTCGTGTTCTAATCAAAAATTTTAGAATTCAGGTTTCAATGTGGATGCAATGACCTCATGCTTCAACATTTCGAATGCAGGTTTGAATGTGGATGTTAATTTTGAAATAATTTTTTTATTCGAAATGTTGATGCAGGTCCTAATCAAAATTTCGTTAGCAGCCAAATATATAAATTTTTAGAATGCAGGTTTTAATGTGGATGCAATGAACTCATGCATTAACATTTCAAATGCAGGTTTCAATGTGGATGTTAAAAAATTTTAGAATGCAGGTTTCAAAATTTTCGTATTTGGCTGCCAACGAAATTTTGAAATTTATGATTCTATCATAATGCAGGTTTCAATGTGGAAACTGTGGAGTATAAGAACATCAACTTCACTGTTTGGGATGTCGGGGTGGGTCCGGAAAAGGTATTATAATGCTTATGTTGGAAAAAATTTCTAATTGCTAAATTATGCACTTCGTAGCTCATAACTGGAGAGTGGTTTGTAATTCTTGCCATTACAAAATCTGTTGCTTACTGTTTCCATTAGTTCATTTCTTAATTGGATATCTAAAGTTAGGAATCTCAACACATGGCGGATGTAATCTTAATCTCTACCCTTTTCATAGATTGAGATCTCAAGGTGATTGGATTAGGTTCACATATTCCCATTTCAATTATCTCAATAAAAAGTCGCAAAGGGATAAATTTTTTTCCAGTTTGTTTCTTCCCATTGATAGGGCGAGTGGGGCCAATGCACATAACAGATGGCATTCACTCTGTAAAAGATTATGCACCTCAAAGCTTTTTTCATTTAGAGGTGTTTTTGTATCGTTGTCATTTCTCTCTTCATTGACATGCAACCAATGGTTCCAGCAACAACACCAACAGAACAAACGGTAATTAGATATGATTATGCAACACAATAGAATTATGCAACTGGCAAATACAGGAATGCAACTGGCAAATAACAGATGGCTTACTATTTCCAGTAATTGCAAACTGTTTCTATACCTCAAACCTTTTTTGCCATTGTCTTTTTTGCTAACATGACCATATTTTGCCTTAATGCAAGCTGGAAACAAAACACCAACCGAACAGTATGCAAACCTATACCTCAAACTGGCCAGTTGGTGTTGTATAATGCAAACTGGCAACAAAACACCAACAAAATAGTATGCAACTGTTTCTTTAACATTGGCTTTTTTGCTAACATGACCATATTTTGCCTTACAAATACAGGAAAGGGAGATGAGGTGAACTACTCAAAAACAGAAAATGTTGACCTATTCTTTAGCATTCTCAAGAGCCTGGGTCAATTTGGAATCATCACAACAACCAGAATTGCACTAGAATGAGAACAAAAAATGGTAATAAATGACATTTCATTGTAAGAATATTTTTGCAAATAACTTCCTACATGAGCTTTAATTTCAATTTGTAATGTTTTTGAGATTTCTGAGCTTGCCGGGTTCTCTTTTGCTGTGATCTTCGACGTGCATGCTGGGTTCTTGACCGTGGAGTTCCTCAGGTTTGTGATGATCTCCTTCTCATTTGGGATGTTTTTTGTGATCTGGGTATTTGATAAGATGCCTCGATGAAAATTGTTAGTTTAAAGAATGGTTTTTGTTACACATAATGAATCTATAGCTGAAAAAATAAGTATAATGTCTTAGAGTAATCTATTCACAATGAAAGGACGTCGTTTCGGTTCATTTACACAATCCCTGGGAATATTTAGATTTATCTGGATCTTTTGCTGGCCAAATTTAGTTAGCTGAGTGGATAATTGTGTGCACACAGTGAGAAATCAAGAATCTTTTTGCAAAGAACTTCCTTGCTTAGATCTGTCATGCACTTGAGAATCACTCACTTCCTTCATTTGTCTAATGCTGTTGGATTCCAGACATTATTCAAGCTGATGGGCTCACTTAATAATGCCAATACCCTTAAATAACACCAAGTCTTAATTAATATGTTCATGTGATTTTCAGGATGCCGGATTGTGTCCAACTTCATTTGGAATGGTATACTTCTCTAGCATTCATAATAAGAGTTATGAACCCTTCACTTCTGTTATCCTCGGTAACCTGTATGCTCTAACATCATGTTATTCTTGCATGTTTGGCCAGCATTTTGTTTTTTTGCTCTGGTGTTGTTGTAAATTATGGTATATAGTTTAATGCGATCTATTATAATTTGTAATCATGCTGAATGTGTGCCTTTGAGGTGTCCATTTTTTTGTAAAATTTTGCATTAAGTTCTATGCTAGCGTTTAGTTTTTCTTTCTGCACATTTTTAAAATTTAGCTCACGTGATCATCGACTCCATATTTCCATTTGGTTCATTCAAGTAGCATCCTTTCCCAGTATGATCCTTTGATTTCATGAGTATGGTAATAAATGTAGGGTTTAAATTCAATTTTTCGGCAAATTTTCCTGCCAATCTTTTCACCTTGGTTACATACTTCTGATGTTTATTCAATATATTAACTTCATACCATACCAAGGGTTAGAAATAATTCAACCTCAAAGTTGTCATATTTCATTTTTTGTATATTGCGATTCTTGAGATCCCGTTTATAATTTGATAACACCTACAAAAAAGTGTGTGTGAATTTTTTGGCTCTTTGTGTTTATAATGAACTTTCAATAGATGTGTTCTGTAAATCCATGTGTTATAAAATTTTTGTTCAAATTTCTGTAAATCCATGTGTTATCTTTGTGTTTACAATTTTAATCAAATTTTTTGTTCTTTAAATCCATGTGTTATCAACTCCCTGAGTACATGTGTTATCAAATCCATGTGTTATCTTTGTGTTTAAAATTGTTATCAAATTTTTTGTTCTGTAAATCCATGTGTTATCAAATCCATAGTACAAAGAGAAATTCTTTTTATAATAGGAATATAAGTTCAAAAAATTTGATAACAACTGAAACACACTTGCCAATTTCTATATTACTATTGAAAGTTAAGCAAAAAATTTGATAACAACGGTAAAAAAAGTATGTGCGAATTTTTTGTTTCATTGGGTTAATAATGAACTTTCAGTTCTGTAAATCTAAGTGTTATCAAATTTTTGTTCAAATTTCTATAAATCCATGAGTTATCTTTGTGTTTAAAATTGTTATCAAATCTTTCTGTAAATCCATGTACCTTTTTTCAGCTGAAGATCCCATATTTCTCATGTGTTTCACAGATTTTTGCGAGCAAAAGAAGGGGCGAGCAACAGAAACTGAAGATCCTCTATTTCCTGAGCAAAACAGGTACATATTGAACTTTCAAAAGACTATTGCTCACAACCCGTGCCAATTTCACAGATTTTTTGATACCAATGTTTGTGTATAATGAAACACATATAAGCAATGAATTACATTCATTTTTTAGTTGTTTACTTTTCCAGATTGAAACCACCAGAAAGATCATTTCCTTTCATAAGTAAGAAAAGAATTCTGATGCAAATAGTGCCAGCCCTCAGAGTATTCTTTTGGAATTTATAAGCAGCAGCCAAACTTTGCGTATAAATTCTATTGATATGTATAGGTAGGATCATCTCTAACTTTATCTTAGCTTTATTTCAGTTTTATATCTATCAATTATCTATTTTTTTTTGCTTTCTTGGATAGTCGCTTCATAAAGATGCACGTGTTATTTAATTGGGATTATTTTACCGACTTGCCAAACCCCTTACTGTGACCATTGTCATGGAAATGATATATAGGACTAAAGCTTTTCACACCTCACCTTGCTATGAAGTGTAAGCAAAATCCCTAGCATTTCTTGAATAAGTATTTGTAGTATTGCATTTTTTTACTGTCTTCTCTAAGTACAACTTGGATTTATACTGAAATCTATCATTGCAATTGAGGCTTAGATTCCTAGAGGAGTTATATACACTATATGGTTTGTGGAAATTTGTGTCTCAAGTCCATATTGTATGATACAACCCGTTTCCTATTTCATATGTGCTTTATAACAAATATAGATAACCGTCATCCATCTGAGTAAATGTAGAATATGATAATGGTATAATATCTTCAGTGTTCAAGTACATATATCCTTTATGAAAATGTCCAATGCACATGACTATTTTAATATTGCATGATCCATTAATTTTGGCTACCCTTTTTTGTTTTTCTTTACTTTTATTATATTTGATGTTTTCCCTTTCGTTTTGATTTCAAAAGTGAAATCACTTAGGTTCTGTGATTATATTTGTCTGCCCAAAGCTTCCCACTGGGAAAAAACACTTACTTTCTGTATACACCTATGACTAATGAGCATAACTACATAGCATAGTTATAAGAAACTATGCAAGCATTCATGATATAAATTACTTTCTGTATACACCTACTTTTTTTTGCATAAGCCTAACTCATCAGGTAACAAATAGCATTTTGAACAAAGACGACACTAAATTACAAATCAAATACCTATTAAGTACTAATGACAATTAGTTATTATTATTTACATGACTAATGACAATTAGTTGAATATTATTTACATGACTGATGAATAGTCAAGTGGTTATGCATCCTCAGATAGACTAAAAGTTTTAGTCTGAAAATGATGTTTTGATCATTATGAAAAAGCTTCCAATTTTTTTTGTATGTTTAACCATGGAAATAGAAGCCTTTAATTTTTTTGTATGTTTGATCATTATGAAAAAACTTTACATTTAGTCACTAAGTTGGAAGCCTTTAATCTATTCTGACAACTCCTCTCCTATGCTTTGGAGAAATGATATTTGGATTTCTTAAGGGATAACCACAAAAAGTACCAAACAATTACACTTATATTGGGATTATACATGATTGTTACCTGAGAACGACTATTCAAGTTGTTGTATTCATGCTTTTTGCATCCCTCCTTTGAGCTCTTTTGTGCTGTTCCAATAGAAGTGGCTGAATTATGTTGTTTATATCACATCTCGCTGTGATCGCCTGAAAATAAAAATAATTACCTTGCTGAATTTTTTTTGTGTGGTTTATGAAGCTTATGATTTGGGGTAAATATTTTGTGGTTTATTTTGTTAAAGATTTGATTGCTACTTGATATCTAATTGAATATTTTTTGTTTGAAAGATTCATTTTTGGTTAAAAGATCATCTACAAAGGAAGATTTGATGTAGTTCGGTATTCCCCCATTTGCAATAAGAGGAAGATGTAACCCTTGGTGCTTGGTTTATCGGACTAGATGTCGATCACATTGATGAGCGCAACATGTGATGCTAAACCCCACCTGGTTTGCTTCATTTTTTCTCCGAACTGCTATTGGTTCTTTCCTTCTGAATATGTGCAGCAGTGTACTCACGAACTCTTTTCCTCAAGACTGTGAGTGGAAGGCTTAGGCAGGGAAGGAATGCATATCATCCTTTGATTGGAGCTGTAGCGGGATTTGTAAATCCATAGAGAATATAAAGTATGTTCACAGAAAGTTCGGCGAAGGAGGCAGAGCCATTTGGAGTGCTATGCTCTGAGTGTTGACGAGGAAATTAGGGGGTCTGCTAAATGGTAATTGACAAGATTCGGTGCTCATAACATGGCATGCAAAATTCTTCAGTGGCAGCCGTAGTAGTTAGAACCTCAGCTCAAAATGAAATTGCATCCCTCTCAGGGGTGCATGGCCAAGTTTGAGAGGCCTCACTAATGAATCAAGCATGCTTGGTAGTAGCTTGCAAGTGCAGAATTAGAAACGAGCACAATGCTATTAAAGTATGTTCACACAATGTTGCTCTAACCCTAATGTTTGAGTCATTATGCAATTCGTGTGTGGTTAATAATTAATTGTTATATTTGTGTGGTTGTTTGTTACATGTTTTTTGGGATATTGACTGATTATTGGGTAAATTTGGTAACATATCCTTTGTTGGATGTGCTTACAGACAAAAATCTTATTGGTAAATTATATTAACTTGATTATTAATGTTTATATTTTTTGAAAGTCTGTTTGCTAATAATTTGTTCAATTTTGTGGCACAAGTTTCATTTTTGACTGAATGGTTCAAAGTTCTTATATATTTCAAATTAGTATGCTTTTATGATGATTTGTGGATACTTTTTTTAATCGGAAAGGAAAACACAAATGTTCTCTAGAACTAGATTATTATTGTTCATAAGTGATGATTGTTTCCCATTCCATCATTCAAAAATTTAGTTCCATCATACAAATCACCATGGCAAAGCAAGCCACAAAGCACTCCCAGTAATTCAATAGAAAACTGAAGGGGATCATGAAGATCTTTTTTAGTCTAACATCATTTTACATCTGCCGTAGCCTTGATATGGAAAAATGCTTGAGAAACTATGTATCCAAGTTCAATGCCAACTTTGTGTTCTTGCAGCAGTTATGTAGCATGCCAAGGATGTCATCATCTCTGAACAAATGATACTCCTTATCAGCCAGCTTTACTTCGGCCCCCCCCCCCCCATATTCAGCCAAAAGAGCAACATTTCCCGCCTTCACAGAAACAGGGATAAGGTTCTCATCCTTGATCATTGCCACGAGCACCAGGGCCAACTGCTAAAACTTTCACAGAGTTTAGCTTGGCGGTTTTCTCAGGGAGCAAGTTCACATCGCCAATCTTCGTAGGGGGCACGATCTTCTCCACGAGAACTCTATTGAGCAAAGGAATCAAACGCTTCGCCAGTGCAAACACCACCCAAAAAATCCCCTAAGAATTGACATAGAGAGAAGCAATAATTGCTGTAATTGATGATTTGGGAATACTTAAATGGCATTTAAATGTCGATGAACTAGGCAGTATACCCAATGCAACCATGCAGCCGTGTTGTGTTGGACATGACCCTTTTATTTTGGGTATGGTTTTAGTATTTTCTTATTGCTAACCACGTAGTGTCGTCTCGGTGTGTCTGTGTCTGTGCAACAAAGTAGAAAACATTTTTAGTTTTCCAAGAAATTGTGAATTTTTTGGTTCTGTAAAATAGTAACCCACAGTTTGCATTAGTTGAGTGAAGATGAATAAATATGATATATTTGTAGGTTGAATCTGTGTATTAAATAGGTTACTGCTATACAATCTAAATTTGATATTAACATTTTAATAGGGAAATAATTGAACTTCAATAGGATGATATAATGAGTTGGAGATAAACAGTTTATGGTTATATTAATTTTTGAAAATGTCACATGGAATATGGGGTTGAAAACATCACATGAAATTTTTGAAATACATGTTAAATCAAAGGCAGATAACAGAAGCATGGAATGTATGGTTAACAAAACTACTTGGGTTTCTATGGGGCGGAGTACAAAAAGGGAAGAAAAATGTAGTTGTTGACTGGCTATCCAGAAGAGATGCAGAGTATTGGGGAACTATCACTTTGTAGGCTATGGTGAGGATGCAAGTAGATTGGTGAAAGGGAATCGAAGAAATGCATCCAGCTGATCCATTCATCCTGGACTCCAAGAAGAGTCTAGCTAATGGGCAAGCTAATAATCTCCACTACCAAAGGTAAGGTCGATTCTGTTTCTACAAAGGATCATTATCAGTCCTCCGGCCACCATGACTAGAATCCTACTTGAAGAGCACCATGACACCCCAGGGGCAAGATATTCAGGTTATGATAGCGGATGAAGGAACAACAAGCTTGACAAAGCTGAGTATTACATGAAGCTTCTCTTAAGAATCTATTCCACGAATTCTTACCTTCTGTATAATAACTGACATAAAATGTCAATACAAGCGCATTGATCCAATCCGTTACAGTATTAGCCAAAGCGACGCCCATGAACATGTTGGTGGAGGTATTCTTCATAAACGATGCACCAGAAGCATGATGAGCACTACAGTGATAAAAATGATTTTTGATACTAAAACATCGAGGGTGAACACAGGCAAATTTTTTAGCAACCAAAAATTAAAAACCTTAAATTATATTCTATGGGGAAAATAAAATTTGGGGGTAATTGAATCTGGAGTAAATTAAATTTTGGGGAAGAAATAAAATTTTTGGGATGAACTAAATAACAATTATAGCACTTTAATTATTGTGGGTCGTTTAAAATTAGGGAATCCAAGATTTTAAGGGGGAATATTTTAAATGAATGGGAAACTAAATTTTGGAAGGACTAAAATTTTTGGTTGACCTAAATAACAATTATTGTGCTTTAATTATTGTTGTTTGTTTAAAATTTGGGGATCCAAGATTTTGAGGAGCGTAGTATTTTAATTGAACCGTGCCCATATGGCACATGTTAAATCTTGAGGGAGCTAAATAAATAAAATTTTAAGGGGAACTAAATCTCTGGTGTGAACTAGAGTTTGAGGGGACTTAAATTTTTTAGGTGAACTAAATAACAATTATTGCGCTTTACTTATTGTTGTTCGTTTAAACTTAGGGGATCTAAAATTTTGATGGTGAATACTTTAAATGAACAGTGCCCTTAGGGCATGGGTTATATACTATATATATTATACATTTGACAAAGTTTTTTGAATTCTAGGGCTGACTAGGATAAGATATAAAGTGGCTGAGATTTGATCTTGGTAAATCAATGGTTGAGATTGGATTTTGTGAAAATTTTAGTAGGAAAACTTAAATTTTGGTGGGAAAAGTGTCTTGGGAACCAAAACTTTGAAATTAGAAGTGCCTTGGAAAACATTGTGGAGAAGCATGATCCATTAAATTAAACAAAATAAAAAATTTAGCGTAAAACAATTTAGCGGAATAACAAATTAGCGTAAAAATACCCTAAGCTTTGTTGTTCCGGCGCGGCCCACGCCGAAGGCGTCCGCTAATTTTTTACGCTAATTTGTTGTTCCGCGTCGAAGGCGCGGACATCAAGTTTGTTGTTCGACGCCGAATTTGTTGTTCCGCGCCTAAGGAGCCTGTGCCAAATTTGTTGTTCTGCGCCAAAGATGCCCGTGCCGCTAAATATTTTTACGCTAATTTATTTTTGTGTTAAATTTTGGCTGTGTAAATAATTTTTCGGGGAACAATGATTTCGCGGGGGAAATCTTAAATGAACCGTGCCCGCGGGCACGGGTTATGACTAGTATATATATATATATATATATATATATATATATATATATATATATATATATATATATATATATATCTCAAAAGATGAGTACATGGCATACGGACATCAACATGTCCAATCAAAAAAATACATATATCATGACCCAAAAAAATACATCATGATACCATCGTACATCATCAAACAACATATCTAAACATCAAAAACACATAACCATCTAACCATCAAACACAGTGAAGACCCACTCAACCTAATCAAAAACAGACCAAAACATAATCTAGGACGTCGGGTGAGTGAGCAAAAAGGCAACAACTGCAGCGTCAGTCAATGTGAATGATAGAAGTGTCCGAAGGACGTCCAGAGGGACGGAACATCAGCCTCGTAGAGCGTCGAGTAGGGTAAGAAGGAGTCATCCTCTTGGAAGACGAAGCACGATCAGCAGAAGATTCTGCACAATCATAAGCATGAGTCTGGACAGCAGGGGTCAGAACAACAGAAGAAACATGCACAAAACCTGGAGGAGGAGGAACACCAACAGGGGTAGTATCCTCAGGTTTAGAGAACAAAGCCTGAAGCTCGACGGGGATGGAAAATCCATGAAGCATAAAGTATTTGAACTGAAGCTCCAACAGAAGGTTGAGCTTCTCGTCCAAAGAAGTGGAAAGTTTCTCTAGAGCGGTGACACGATCACACAGCCGACCAAGAAGAAAATCCTCGAGGGGAACGGACGGTGGAGAACGAGGAGGATGATCAGCTGGCTGAGAAGTGTGTTCAGCAGCATTCTCAGAGGGGATGGTATCACCGACAGTGATATGAAGAAATTCTTCAGAAGATGGAGGCGAGGTCGGAACCGGATCATCAGGTTGAGCAGATGGAATCGGATCATCGAGGAAATCGAAGGATCCTTTAGGAAATAGGTGACTGAAAGGATCCATGAGCTTACTCGAACAGATGATTAGGTCAAGTAAGCAAGGGCAAGATTCTGGTGAGAAAACGATCAACAAGAGAGAAAACACGAGCAACCACACGAGGGAGGAAAACAGAGTTGCCACGAAGCAGATCAGAAGAGAGATCTACAGGAGATTTCGAGCGGGAAGTCGAGTGAATTTCAGTCGGAGGAGAGAGAAAAGAATGCGTCGAAATGAACCGGTCTCAAAGTATATATGAAAGAGGGAATAAATCTGGGCTGTTGGATCAAAGAATCGACGGCTCAAATCGAAACAGCGAACCGTCACAATAGTAGACAGTCGACTGATGAACAAAAGTCAGTCGACTGGATGAAGTGATAAGAATTAGTCTCAGGAAGACAGAAAGTCGACTGTTGGGTAACATACAGTCGCATGTCCGAGGTACAGTCGACTGTACTTAACACAGCAGTCGACTGAGATAGAGAAATATTTTTCTTTTTCTTTTGGACTTTGTTTCTCAATTTTCTTTTTGGATTTTTGTAGGAGCTATTTGATTTGTATTTTTGGATTTTTGGCTCCTTTTTGGCCTTTTGGACTTTTTGGAGCAACTTTTTCTTTTGTGGAGATTTTCGGGAAATAGATGCGATATAAGTAGCTTTAGGAGGTGAACTCAAGTGACATGTAGAGAATAAAAAGATATATGTGGAGAAGGAAATAATGTAGCACTCGGTTCACTCAAAGATGTGCACGAACGGTTCAATAAAATAATACTTCAACTAAAACTCAATGTAAGCATGGATATTCTCAATCATTTCAATAAATAGTGAAGTCAAGCAGTAAAGTTTACAACCATATCAGGCATGCAACAGAATGTGAACAATAAAACGGATGCTTCAGATATACTAATGATGCGTGAATCTTGGTGCATTTCCAACAAAAGCATACTAAACACTAATCAATACATTCAGCTTCAATTAATATCATGCATTCATATAGAGGAGTCATCAAGATAAATAGATTTGCAAGCACGTGTGAATAGCAAGACTATGAAATACTCTAAGTAGCATGGCACGGAATAATAAGCATCGTGATGGCTACTAAAGCAATAAGATATATCATCATAAGGAACAAATCTAGCAAAAGAAGAGAAAGGAAAATAAAGAAATAAAAAATAAAAGAGAGGAAAGAAAAGAAAAACAAGCACACAACATGATGCATGACCACACATAAAAGGAAAATAAGATGGAAAAATCAAAAAGATGATGCAAAAATTTTGAAAAAATTTAAAAACCCTAAAAATAAAGTAAAAGTGCAACTAGATGGAGTGCAACTAGATGGCATGGAGATGCACTCCCCCAAGCTTAAACTTCACATTGTCCTCAATGTGATTATAAAAGGAAAAATATGAGGAACAACAATAAATATGAGGGAGGTGAATGAAAGATGATGAAATGAATGACATGAAATCCTAATGCAACTACATGCACATGCAATGATGCATGAGAGCGCTTTCCCCCAAGCTTATGCTAAACAATCCTATTCAAATGACTCGATCAAAAATGTCATGGCTTTGCTAAGCGAGATTGAGTCAAACGAATAAGAATGTGAGTATTCACTTGAAAGAAATGCTCGATGGGTGGTGAGCAAAAAGGATGTGACACATCAAAATATAAAGAGGGCAATTAATATATATAATGGGTTTGGGGTGTAAAACTTTTTGTTGCCGTCATATGAGGTAATATTTATTCAACCAAATCTATACGATCCTCTCGCTGTCGAGAGAATTCGTGTTTATTTAAAGCATAAAAATTTCTACACTACTGGATTGATATCACCTATAGCAAAAGGCGGATCCAGTATCTTTGTCGGTGCAGGAAACTGCTCCAACTGCTCTTTCCGTGGCTCTGCCAGACGCATATGTCCACGGACTCCATCAGATTCCAGCACTGCGGCTTCCAGCATCTCTCCAAGGACTCCACCTGTACCCTGCAAGAGATAAGCCGCATCAATCTGATGTGGATAATTCTTCCCCAAAATTAATGTATTCCAAAGAGGGTCATCAACATAAGTATTTAAAATTAAAAACGGTTGATAACACTTCCCTGGCAATAAATCTCTACTCTCGTATACCACGTCGATCAACTCCTCGTTGTTCGCCTCAGGTTGTTCAGGTAGCTTGGGCATATAAGCATAGGTTTCATCAGGCAACTCCTCATCATCGTCAGACTTATCCCATCGCATCTCCTGATCATAATCAATAGCATCCATGGGTGCTAACTCCTCGCTCTCCTCCTCGTATACGTCCCATCGTACCTCTTGATCGTATGTACATGAATCCTGCAAAAGGTGCAATGAGTCGTCAAAATCTGAATCATAGCAAGCATCATACACGGGAGGGGAATCAAATATAAAGGGCGAGGGAGTAAAGAGATCCCCCTGAAGGGGAGCCATAAGCTCTGTGGGATTGTCCTCGGTGTCAGTGGAAGGGTGGTCCTCTGAGGGATGCTCAGCCTTTGTAGAAAGTAGAGGTGGCTGCGGTAGCTCGAAAGGAGGAGGGTAATGCTCGGGATCCTCATGAATGGCTGTGTCCTCGTCCCAATGCACGGCCTCCTCTGTGACAAGATCTGGCTCTGCATGTAAGGCCTCCTCAAAAGCAAGCTCTGGCTCATGTGGGTGGCAAGGGGAGCGACGATGGCATAAGCTGACTCTGCAGTATGTTATGGTCTCGTTGGGGGTGACAATATCAAAGCGCATAATACCTCCCCCAAGCTGAACGTGGACATCCTCCTCAGGCTCCTCAGGTATAGAAGGTAATGTAAACGTCATCATCTCCTTTTCATGCCTCCTTCTTTGTTTCTTTCCTGGAGCTCGAGGCACCCGATTGCATGGCTTGGCCTCCTCAATAGTAGGTGCAGGTGGCTCTATGGGCTCATGTATCTTGACCGCGGTATAAAAGTGGGTCTTGTGCCCCTCAACAAGAGCATAGACTCCATCATCAATTATGCCTGTGGAAGAGATACAATGAGTAATAATGTTTTGAAATTCGAGCTCAAAAGGATCACCTGCTGTTATTGTCAATGGACCGGTTTCTCGAACTACGTCAACAATGTTTCTCAATAGGTCCATATATGTGTCCTCCGTTGGCAACTCAGATGTCTCTACTTGTGGAGTGTTGATGGTGTAAAGGTGGATATGATCACCTTCAAGTGAAGCATACACTCCATCTATGATAGTACCTGCACCAGAGACATTAGCCATAACAAAATCGATGAATACTTGGTCAGATGGTTTACTTACCATAACGGTTAGTGAACCGGTAGATCTAGCATCATCTATCATTTGCTCCAAGGTTGCTGCCAACTGTAGGTCACTGAACTTCCCCACTTGCATCCTCTTCAAAAACTCACGTGAGGGTCCATTTATCCTTCTAGTGAAGATACGGAATAGCTGTGGACCATCCCACACATAATCTGACTCCGTCTGGAACTTTCCCAACATTCTTTCAAACCTGGACAAGCCTTCCCTGAAGGATTCTCCATCTGCCTGACAGAATGTAGCGAGATATATGTAGGATTGTATAGAACCCGGTTGCATCTTCTTTGGAAGCACCATCGCTGCAACAACTGTACCTGATCAAGCAAGTAGACAACCTGGAAAAGACGTCAGTGGTACAAAGAGAGATAAAGATAATAATAATAGCAGGTGGTGGGGAAAAATCTCTCTCTGTTTTTTTTTGTTTTTTTTGTTTTTTTAAACGTAATCTAATCAACCTAATTGTGACAAATTGGCACCCAACGGAAAACACCTCCCCGGCAACGGCGCCAAAAACTTGCTCGAGCCCCGGATATACACCCGGAGAACGATTGTAGTTTTACCGCAAGCGCACGGTCAAGTGGCGAGCGGGTATCGAACACGAGGAGGTGGTGTTGGCTCCAATCTATCCTAGGTTGGTTTGACTACGAATGTTTTATTGGTGGAGATGGTTATGGAATGATGTAATGACAATGGTGGTGGATGTCGGTGTCGGTGATAAATCTGTTGGGTAAAATATCGATTCAAATTTAATACAATAAAAGAGTCTAGAGCTAGGGAATCCCAACTACAGATCATCATACATCATTGTAAATAGTGAATCTCAATATTACTAGCATGTATTGGGGTGAACTAGTCGTAACTGAATAGAGAACCAAGCTCACGCTCTCGCGCTATTGTCGGTCTATAGCAACCTAGGATAGGGCCCAATCTCTTGCAAACCCTAGCCTAAGCCACTAGCATTAGGATCGACATCATCGTTCAATCGCCCCTCGAGCCCACTCTCATGTAAACTCGAGTTACGATCGACGTTGTGATAGTTCGTATTCGTCCAATCTCTTGCAAACGAATATGTGTATAGATTTATAATAAAAATCCTAGCTTTGGTCCAATCTCTTGCAAACCAAGTCTAGAGAATCTCGATTATAAACCTAAATCGAATATCTAGGCCTTCCCATCGATTAGAATCCAATCTCTTGTAAACCCCAATCGATGGAAATCCCTAGCTATCCGTAATAAATCCATTACAACCTAACCTCCTAGCAATTCTAGCAATTTAGAAATTCATTCATCACAAATCTGAAATTAGATCCATAGGGTTCATCCCCATGCCCTAGAACAACAAATTTACTCAAGCATAGCAATAACGATATGAGAATCAATAAAAATCATTGCTTGCATACAAAAAGATAGAAAAACAAAGATTCAAATAACAAGAACAAAAATACTTAGCTTTGATAAAGATCTTCAATCCAAATACAAGCTTTTAGATCCAAGAGGGGGCCTAGGGCATGGCCTAACCACTAAAATAATCACTAATAAAACATTTTGGGAACTCCCCTCTAATGGTGGCTAAAAAACCCTTATATAGTCCCCCAAAACCCTAGCAAGTAACCCTAGAAAACCCCCCAAAATCGTGCCCAAAAACAGCCCAAACCGCAACTTAAAATCTGGGCCCGCCACCGACTCGGCCGAGTGGAACATGTGACTCGGCTGAGTGGAAATTCCAGCACTGCAGCGTCAACTTACAGAAATTCTCCCGATTTCATCAGACCTCCGATTGGCTCGTTCTTGGCAGTGTTGGAACCGTCATGAAGTATACTATCCATTAAAAATATGAGAAAAATAATTTGATTACTGGAATGATAGCAGATTTCAAAAGAGTAAACGGTTGTCTGAAAATCTGGGCGCTGCGTGTCATCGGCGTCACTCGGCCGAGTTAACTTCTTTACTCGGTCGAGTGGGCTTCTCTACTCAGCCGAGTGACAGACCCTGTAAAATTCCAGTAATTCGGGGGCCTTGGGGGGTCTGTCTTCGGAGGTGACTCGGCCGAGTGGCTTTACTCGCTCGGCCGAGGGGCATTCGGTACTCGGCCGAGTCATAACCCTCAATCGCCTGACAGATTCCAGTAAGTCGGCTCCTTCGATGGGTGGATTTTTCCGTGCCACTCGGGCCAGGGGATCTCCATACTCGGCCGAGTGGACTATCGTCACTCGGCCGAGTGCACGCTGATTTCCTTCTGTGGTGCGTGTCCGGTCTGGTCGGCCGAGTGGTCTTCTTGCTCGGCTGAGTGAGTGCTTCACTCGGCCGAGTGACATGCTGTAGATGCCCAATCTTCATCATTTCGCCTCCTCGTCGCTCCTATGGAGTTCCTTCTTCTTCCACCCATCTTCCATCGTCGTTAGCTCCTCGATAGAGCCATGGACGAGGCTCCAGTACATATGCAAGCCCTTTAATATCATTTTTGTTCCCGATCGCTCCATATTTCCTGAAATCCGACAAAAACAAGAAATAGTGAAAAGTAACGCAATATCGTCGAATACTCGTGAAAATCGCAATATGAGCAATCAAAACGGTGTGAAAACATGCAGAAAAAAGGTGTAAAATATGGACCGATCAAGCATCATGAAAGACTAATGAGGCCACGAGAGATATCATCATGCGGAACATCCCTAGCAAATAAAGAAAGAAAGGCGGAGAAAAGAGGAAAATAAGGAAAAAAGGATGCATGCATGGGGGGTAAATGGAAAATATGATGCAAAATGAGAAAAAAGAAAATGACGTGAAAAAACGGTGGAAAAAAGAAATAAAGACTGAAATAAGGAAGGAAAACGTAAAAGAAAAAAATCAAAAATAAAGCGGTAGCGCTCATCCCCCAAGCTAAACCTAGCAGTGTCCTCACTGCTAAGAAAACGCTCGTGAGCGGGAGATGATGCCAAAGGGGTGGGGTGGGTGGGGAATAAAAGAAAATAAATTAAACAAAACTGTGCAAAAAGAATAAACAAATAAAAACATGGAATGATGCAATGCGAAATGAGATATGATGCATGGGTGGCTCCTCCCACAAGCTAGCTAAATGCAGGGCCCCGAACAGACAGATGGGCACAAAATAAAATAGGGGAGGTAAAAGTGGGTAAGGAATACATCAAGCAGCGGCACCACCCTCTGGAGGTGGTGATGGGTCCCTCTGCTGTGGACCAAGAGTGGTGGGTGGAAGATCTGGTCGAAACTCGTGAGGCGGGTCAGTACGAATGTGACGCATGAGGCTCTGAAGGAAAGGCAGGTCACGCTCGATCGACTGTTGAGTCATCGCACCACCATATCCTACTAGTAGGAGCATGGTGGAGAACCTGTCCGCTTGGTCATCGTCACGGAATGTAACCTCGTATTCGGCGTCACCTATGTAAAGGGGGTCAGAGGGGCGTGGGGCGGTGGGTGGTGCAGGGGTAGTGGTGGATGATTCGGCGACGGTGTTGGCTCGAGTGGGCGAGCGTGTGCGACGTGTACGCCGGGTAGGCCTAGGGTTGGATGTGCCGGTGTTGGTGGGTCTAGCATGGCGTGGAGGCATTGTGTAAGTGGAGGAGAATAGTAATGTACTATGTAAAGCAAACTGGGGAACGAGTCTACCGACTAGAAGGATATGGCGTTTTGTTTGGTGTCATGATTGCTGCTGATCTGGAATATCCCTAAGATTTTCAAAGAAGTGTCTTCTGACGTTGGCAATTCAAACCTGAAATAGAGGCTAGGAGGACGTCAGTATATTTAAACATAAACAAGCAAATTCAATTGCAAAGGGTGCTCGGTTGAATATTAAACGAGGGGTGCGGCCTTGTGGAGAGAAGGAACGTCTTCAGGAGAGGTGGCGATGGATGTGGGGAAGGAAAGGAGGTTTGGTCAAGCGGAGGGAGGGTTTTCAATTAGGTTACGGCTTTGAAGAGGGCGAAAGCGGGTTGGTTGATAGGCGCATCGACCCGATAAGCAGTGAAACATGACTCGGACCAAGCAATACGGTTGCTCGGTCGAGTAAGATGGAGATAGGAATGACTTGGACCGAGAAATTTGATTGCTTGGTCGAGTAAGCTGCGGATAAAATATGGGATACTCCTCCAGCCTGCTCGGTCGAGTCGCCTATTGCTCGGGCCGAGCCAATAATTATCGATCGGGTTGGCAGAGTGATGTTTTCTCCTTAAATTCAAAAGCCTGTAATACTCGACCGAGTAGAAAGCTGCTCGGTCGAGTCGCCTACTGCTCGGGCCAAGCCGATAATATTCTGTCCGGGTTGGCAGAGTGACGTTTTCTCCTCAACTTCAAGAACCTGTAAAAC